>JAPYYV010014802.1:0-10158 GCA_030522625.1 Copidosoma aretas
CTTTACTACAATATATTTCTTCATCTATATAATTTTTCGTATTTTCGATTTCAGTTGGTATAGGTAAATTGAAGCATTTACATGATTTATCTTCTGATATTAAAATTTCATTAATATGTAAAAGAGCAAAATTATATTTATTATCAACAAAATCTTCTGTAAAATAGTGTTTATATTCATTCCATATTTTATTAACTTAAATATTCTCCGAAATTAAAAACCATGCAAAAAATTGTCTCAATTGATAAGGAAACATAACAGTAATTGCTTCTTTAAAAATATCACCAATTTTGGAATCTTGATCAATTAAACCCATTGCAGTAGCAGATTCTTTGAACGGTTTTTATATTTTATTCCGTTGTATGTTCTCATATATTTGAAGGATGTTGTACCATTTACTTTATTTAATATAAGTTTAAAAAAAAAACGTTGATGGTCCTATGGAGATACAATGCTTAATCTACCTATTGCAGTATTTTTTATTACCTTTTTTCTTTTTTCCCAAATTTTTAATTCATTATTAAAAATGTAGTATTACGGAATGTTCACATACTTTACTGATTTTTCAAAATGATCATGTTTATTCAATTGAAACCAAGCTGTTAGTTGTGTTTGATAGTTTTTTAAACATTTTATTTATTATGTGCATGAACAGTTATACATACAAAAACTGAAAAATTATATTCTATTTATTAAAAATTAAATTATAGAATAAAATTTTTATTTCTTGTTCCTGTATATACTGTAATGTGTTATTAGATATTCCTCAAAAGTTTATAAAATCGAGTCATTAATATAACTTAAGGTGGGGGGTTATCGCGCGGAGCGCGCAGGGGAGCGCAGTTCCACTAGTATAATTATATACATATATGTGTGTGTCTTGGGGGGGGGGTATGTATCTGTAATTCTGTACGTCATTTTGATTCATTTACAGCGGATAAATGAATGGTTTTTGAATTCTTTTTTACTTTAATTCACGGGACATAACTTGATGAGTTTTTAAATACAATATGAACTCTTTATGATGAGTTGACACCATTCTGAATGAATTCATAAAGATTTCATTTAAATTAAAATGAATACATTTTCAAGACATGTAAAATACATATTACTTAATTCATTAAGAGATCAGTTTTATGACGTCTTGCTAAATTCTTTCTGATTTCGGATGACCTCTGAAATACCCATGAATTTGTTGGTAATACTTTACCTTAGATTCTTTGATTACCAGCTAGTTGTATATCCGCCAAATCGTTTATAGTTCCGCCCTTGTCTTGATGTAGGCACCACCTTAAACACTATACAACAAATTTTTATAATATGTGTAAACAATAGTAATCTTTGTAAGTGATATATTAACAATTTTTTACAAAATTATCAGCAGAATTCCAATTTGAAAAAAATATACATATACCTGTATGTACGGGTATACATATGTGTGTGAATGTGTGTGTGTGTATTTATGTCCGAATATAGTAGAGTAAACGAGTAGACTTTCCGGTAACGTCCCTAAATGAAAGAATATGTTGAAAAAACTGATGTAAAATTTGTTATTTTGTAAACAAACAATACTAAATTTGAATAAAAACAAATTCTGCACAGAAAAAAACATAAAATGTACGTGCATAAGCTTAACATTATATATCTCGTGGTCAGGCAGTAAAATTTGTTTAGAAAAGTACAACGTTAATAACATGACCATGTTTTCTATGTTGCAATTTTTGTAATTATTGACATTTTTACGTGTATGCATGTTGACAATCATACCGTGCAATGAGAACCTATCATTTTATTACATTTTAATTATGTTTGAGAATAAAAATAATTATTAATACTTACATTAACAAAACGTAGCACACCGACACAAATATAAATATCAGCAACAGCACTAGGTATAAACATTGTACAAAATCATGTACTAAGCAAGCACGCATCCATCTTGAGATCTCGAATGATGAGTAAAATGATTCACATATCCTGCATACAGCATCACAAAACACTATGGGCACAAAATTTTTTCTTTCTCTTCGCTGCTCTCATGCGTATGTAAGTTGGAGAGAAAAAATACCCTTACTCAACCAAATGTTAAGAACAGTTCAAATTTCTCCCTGCCGGCTAACGTAAATGTAAATGCTGCTGTTCTTCTGAATAAAAACGTTATGGAATAATAATAATAGCCAAAAGCAAGCAATTTAAAGCACTTGGTTAGAGGTCATCGTTATAGATGATACTTGTTATTCAAGAGTGATTTTTCTCAAAAAAAAATGAGTTGAAAATATTAGTACTTATATCAATAGTTGTAAAACATTATAAAAAATTCACAGAAAATGCCAATTATGTTTAGTTACAACTGTCTGAGGTACAGTACAGAAAATTATGTAATTTGCCTACAAAACACGAGTTTTTATGCGATTCCTAACATTTTTAAGGAACAATCGTAATAACGAAACTGCTAACAAGATGATTATGTTTTAAAAATATCCTTCATGACTTTCATTCAAATCATCTACAGTAAAATAAATTGATGTTAAAGGAAAAAAAGGCTCGAAAATTGCCGATCATCTACATTTTTTTTTGTTTTTTTCACTGAACAAAAAGTAAATTCCCAGATGGCATTGGAAATCATTTTAAATTCAGAAAGACTTCATAAAAATGTACTTTATATAAATTAATTTCCGAGAATTAAAAATGAATTCATTATAAGATCTTCACCCGAACCAAAAATTCTATAAGATATGCTGCAAGATATGTTACAAGATATTTTATAAGACATCCTGCAGGATTTCCTACAAGATGCCGTGCACGATGATTTATAGGAAATCTTACAGAATATCCTGCAAGACCTCCTGTAGGATATTCTGCAAGATTTTCGTCACATACAAATTTACATTTTATAGGTGAGAAAAAATTAAACAATCTTTTCCATGTATGAATACGTATGAGAAATAACTAATAAAAAACATAATTAAAAAAAAAAAAACAAAAAAAAAGAACTTTGGCATCCGGCTCCGGGAATTGAACCTCGTGCGACAAGATTCGAAGTCGGGCATTGATCCACTTGGCCAGAGTGGATTTGATACGAGGATTAGAATTTGCGCCTTTTTTGACTTACAACTGCAAAAAATGTTTGTTTGCGGATTTATTTTTCACTTCTCTTAGTAACGAATCACTAAGCATGAGTAAATTATCAACGTGTGACTTGTTCTTGTTGAATATTTTAATAAACTTCAATAGAGCAATTATCGATGGGGCTGTGTATAATTATATGTAAAAGGGAGTGTCTACTTACGGAATAAGGTGATTTCGACGTCATTTCGCGTGTAGAATCTGAATTCACTATTAAATTGTAGGAAAATTTTGCATTATTTGTTTGAAACGCAATTGTTTAAACAAATAACAAAAATAGTATTTTTGGAACGGGAAATTTTTTTTCTCATATTTTTCTATGTAAAGATGAGAATTCCTGTTATAATTTTTATAAAAAAAGCATTAAGATAAAACTATAGCCAACTTTTATACTGGCTGTAACTCCGCAGTGTATATATGTAAATATTTCAGATCTCCATACGAAATCTAGCTCGGCTCAGACTTTATGCTATATGTTTATGTAATCGAATAAAATAGATTTAAGAAAGATCTGCATGCGTAGAAAATAATGCAGACCTGATAAGTTTACTTTCAACTGATTCCGTGACAACCTAACCTTAAAAAAACAGAAAAAATGCTATAACTTGAAAGGGAAGCAAGATGGAGCGAAAACAACAATTTCTACGGGTTTCCTGACAGGGAACGGAATATCGAGGTGCACAAATAGAGAGGTTATGGTCGAAGATGAAACATACACTCAATCTTCTTTATTCTGGATATTTCGTAATAACATCACAATAAAAATTTAAAACGAATTTTTAAAATTTTTGTGCCATCGTACTAAAATTTCTAGGAAAATAGTGGATTTAAAGTTTTTGCAATAAGATGTACAGTTTTTGAATAAAAAATCGTCTATATGTAATGAACAGTACAAAACAGTAAACTTTACTCTTTAATTTCTCAAAAACTAAGCATTCTATGACAAAATTACAAGTATTTTTTTTTCTAAAAATTTTCCGTATAATCTGATTCCGCAATAACTTAGGGATTTTCGTTTGAAAAAAAGCGAGGTTCGTACACGTGATTCATTGCAAAAGTCAGAGCTTCGAAGATAGTTAAAATATGTACTTATGCCCCTCGATATTTATTTCTCCTTTAGGAAGCCCGTAAGAATTTTTGTTTTGATCTATTTTGCTTTTATTTGGAGATATAGCTTTTTTTCTTTCTTTGAAGGTTACGTTGGCATACAATTATGTCAAAATGATCTGTGCACCTTCAAGTAGTTTGTGTAAATGTGATCCAATTTGTTTTTTAATTTTGACTTGATATTATCAAGAAATATCTAGAACAAAGAAGATTTTAGTTATGTTCCATCGTCAACCATAACCTTTCTATTTCTGCACCTCAATAATGATTTTCCTCTAATGAAACCCGTAAAAATTGTTGTTCTGGCTCCATCTTGCTTCCCTTTCGAGTTATAGCATTTTTTCTGTTTTTTGAAGGTTAGGTTGTCACGGAATCAGTTGAAAGTAAACTAAGCAGGTCTGCACTATTTTCTACACATGCAGATATTTCTCAGAACTTTTTCATTTGATTACGTGAACATATAGCATAAAGTCTGAGCTGTGCTAGTGTTCGTATAGAGATCTAAAATTTATACATATATACACTGCGGAGTTATAGCCAGTATAAAAGTTGGCTATATTTTTATTTAAATACTTTTTTTATAAAAATTAAAATCGGAATTTTCATCTTTACATAGAGAAATTTCAGAAAAAAAATTTCCTGTTCCAAAAATACTATTTTTGTTATTTGTTGAAACAATTGCGTTTCAAACAAATAAAACGACATTTTCATACAATTAAACAGTGAATTCGGATTCTACACGCACAATGACGTCAAAATCACCTTATTCCGTAACTAGACTATCCCTTTCACATAAATTATACACAGCCCCATCGATAATTGCTCAATTAGAGTTGATTAAAATATTTAACGAGAACAAGTTACACGTTAATGATTTACTCATGCTTAGTGATTCGTTACCGGGAGATGTGAAAAATAAATCTGCAAACGAACATTTGTTGCTGTTGTAAGTCAAAAGGGCGCAAATTATAATCCTCGTATCAAGTCCACTCTGGCCAAGTGAATAAGATGCCCGACTTTGAATTTTGTCGCACCAGGTTCAATTCCCGGTTCAATTCCTGGAGCTGGAGGCCAAAATTCCTTTTATTTATTTTATTTTTTTTAATTATTACGTTTTTTATTAGTTATTTTTCATACGTATTCATACATAGAAAAGATTTTTTAATTTTTTCTTACCTATAAAATGTAAATTTGCATGTGACAAAAATCTCGCAGTATATCCTGTAGCATATCATGCAGGATATTCTGTAAGATTTCCTATAAGATATCGTGCACGGCATCTTGTAGGACATCGTGCAGCATATTTTATAGAATTTTTGGTACGGGCATATTCTGAATGAATTCTTAATTAGTCAGTCATGATTAAAAACAGAATTTTTTAAGGATTCTTTAAGTATTCGTAATCTCGTCAAGTTATGTCACACAAAATGAGTCCCGAAAGAGTTCCTAAAGAACTTATTCTAGTTTGCGGTGTTGCCAGTTTTCAATGAGCAGATCATTTTTGATCTTGGCACCAAGTATTTGACGTCAAAAACTTAAATCAATGTTTTATGAATAAAAAGGTACGTAACTGTGGCGTCAAAAAATTACTGCTACGTTGGGGAGTCGAATGATTCGCAAAAAATAACTTAGAAACATGGGAAGTCGATAAGTATATAGAGCTTTTCATTAACTGACTTTGTATGTAAGCCAAGCACAGTCGGTTAGTTATTTGCTTTTGGACCCGGTGATACCAGGTTTGAGCGTTATATTAACATAATTTTTTATTCATCTCGAAATTTAAGGTTTACTGAGATGAGCATTAATTAATTTATTATTTACTTATAAATATACATTGCTTATCAAAAATGACATCTCAATTCATAAAGGATTTTGCATATTTATTGTTTTATGCATGATTGATAGAAAAAATAGATTACTTGATTGCAACATTTTTTATTAAGTATCCATGGTAAATTAATTTTTAATTTAGAATAATTTCTTGAAATAAATCTTATTATTATCTCTACAAATTATAATTTTAATCAAGGATTTTTTGATGTTTTCTTGTTACCTCCAGTTTAATTATAAAAGCCAGTACGTGTTAAGATCCCTACTAAGTTGATATTTGTTGTAAAATAATGAAAGAAGTCGAATGCATTAGTTCAACTGATTTCTATACATAAAAAAATACATCAAAGTTAGTTAACCAATCAACGATAACTGTCGTAGTAAATGAATATCAAAAACAAGATGTATGGTATTGATGATGAAATTTTTTTTAATTTTTTATTCTGCCATTACATTCTATAATAATCATTAAAAATAAATTATTTCGAAAAAAAAGTTTTAGAAACGTTGGCAAATACTATTCACAAACAATTCCTTTGCAATTTACGAACACCTCCCGATTTACAATCGAAACTTTCTTGCATATAAAAATGGCGCTAGCTCACTATAAAACAGTTTACACCTAAAGAGAATAAGCAGACATGTATTTATTGTAAAATAATTTGCATGAATCAAATATTGATTCATTTTGATTTATATAAATTATAAACTTTGTCTTATTTAAGTCTTTTAAAAGTGAGCACGTCCAAAACTATCAGGTCTGTGTAATGACAGAGTTAAAAAGTGTTCACCCTTATGTTTATTAACATGAACCCCTTTAGGAATTTTAGGACTAACTGTTGGACTTTTATTACGTCTAAATAAGTAAAGCATTAGAGGATGTAGATGAGTATATTTCACTTTTAATCATACAGTTACCACAGTAAGTATAATTTAGTCGGCTAGAAGTTGGCTTATGGACCTGGTTCAAATATCCAACTAGCAATTTTTGTTTTCTATACGTTCAAATTATTCTAAACGATGCTTTTTATATCTCGCATTTCCAGAAAAATTTCCTTGATTCATAAGAACTGCAGGTTTCTTCGATAAATATATTATTTGTCGAATAAATTTGATCCATACAGTACACAAAGTTACCAAAGTATTATTTATGAATACTCGAATGAATTCTTACTAATGTTCGAAAAATGTGATGAAAACTTTTTCATGTACCTACAAATTCGGTGTTTAAAAAACTTTTCCGATCGTTCAATAACATACAATATAAAAATTATTGATATTAAATTTCGCTTAGAGAACTAAATTTACAAAATTGTTACTGTGTCAAACCTGAGACCAAAACTATTGAAAGATGTAAATGAATATCGAAAAAAAAAAAAATAAATGATTACAATTACGGGCCGATGAGTGTATGGATTATATCATCTCTACAACTTAGAGGCTACCGTAGCTCAGTTGTATGTCTTTTGCTATTGATCACGGAGATCGTGGAGTTGAATCATTTAGATGTTAATTTTATTTATAAGTACTTTTAGTAAATGTTTTTTTTTTGTGCTCAAGTATGCCTATTCTTATCATATATATTTAGATCTTTTAAATAAATTCAAAAATAAAACGTAGTATATTGAACGCTTTTAAAGTGGAACTGTCTTGCAATATTAATGACCTGCTAAATGATACCTAAATAATTTTATTTCCATATGTCATACAGGCAGAGAAAGTTAATAAATTGGTAAAATATTAAACTAAAATTTTCAATACTTAAATTATTAAAAAAACTATCCGAACGGCATTTTATTCTATATTTACTTTTTAGTCATAAATGATTAAAAAGTTAAATTTTTTTTTGATTTGCCACTGGCAGAATGATAATGATTTTAAATAAATTTAGTTTGATCAACATATCAATTAGTAGACCAAATTTATTAAAAAAAATCACCACTCCTACTTAAGGTCAAAATACAAAAAATTAATATATACAACTGATTCGACCCCACGATCTCCGTGTTCGAAAGCAAAAGACATACAACTGAGCTACGATAGCCTCTATGTTGTAATGATGAGATGTTCCATATACTAATAGGCCCGTACTTGTAAGCATTATTTATTTATTTTTTATATTCATTTACATCTTTTAATAGTTTTAGTCTCAGGTTTGACAGGGTACAAATTTTGTAAATTTGGTTCTCCCAACGCAATTTATTATCTATTATTTTTATTTTGATATTAAATGATTAAGAAAGTTTTTTAATTACCAAACTTATAATGTACATGAAAAAGTTTTCAGTACAGTTTCTGAACATTATAACGAGTTCTTCCGAGTATTAAAGAATAATATTTTGGTATCCCTGTGTCCCGTCTGGGTATGGATCAAATTTATTCGAAAAATGATAAATTTATCGAAAAAACAATTAGTTCTTATGAGTCAAGGAAATCTTTCGGGAAGAGCGAAAAATAAAAAGCATCGTTTAGAATGATCTGAGCGCGAAGAAAAAAAAAAACAGGCACTCCGGGAGTGCTGGCAGAAGTGAAAACTCGCACAAATTGCTTTATTTATCAGTATAAAAGTACTATCATTTATATGGTAAAATATAATATTTATTTATCTCGCTATCGTACAGAAGCATGACAATATATATATTACATACAAAATTTAGCACTTCAGAGCTATTACAAATATTTTACATTAAAAAGCTTATCTCTCCGAAAAATCAACTTTCATCGATAATTTTAACTAGTCTTTCACCATCATCATTACCAGCATCATCATCGACAATCTCGAAAACTGATACAATAGGTTTATGGTAGCTGAGGTAAGAAACGAACAATTTGGATTTAAATCTATTTAAATGTCCAATAAAGACCGCATCAATAGTAGTTTGTATTTTGCTGTGCTAAGATTGCGATCATTTGACATCGTTAAGCCAAATTCATCATTTAAAAATTCAATTAATGATTAATTTTTATCGTCTGCAAAGTTTATGTTGTAATCTCCACTCAAAATTATTGGCAAATCATCAAATCTTTTCCCAAAATTATAAATATATACATGTTTATGTGCGACGAGCTGCTGACTGCAACTGTACAGTAGCCTACAGTGAGCTACGAATCCAAAATTTTTTTCCGTGTGTGCCACTTAAGGAGGTTTAGTCGTTTTTAAGGAGATTTATTCACTCGCTGAAAAAAATAAATGTTGTACTTTGACATGCTCTGAGTACACATGAATTTTTTCAATATCTTTTTCCAGACGCGAATTTTTGAGAAAAAAAAATCCTAAAATCGCATGATTTAACATTTTCGCTTGAAAAAAACCACAAGGGATTCCTACATCGAGCGATCCCCAAGTCGAGTTATTTCATTACAAAAATAGGAAAAAAATTGTTTGCAACTTACTTTTGCAATGAAATAATTCGGCTTCACCACATTGTTTTCCCACATCTATTCCCCACATAGATTTCCCACATGGCTTTCCCACATAGGAAACTCATGTGGGGATTTGAGACAAACACCACATGGACTTCCTACGTGGTTTCCCACATGAGAAACCCATGTGGGAATCCCATGTGGTTTTTTTCAAGCGATTGCTTTTAGGGCATGAGCGATAATTCCAGCGTTTAGTACACAAATTTAAAGGTTAGAGATTTATTTATGACAAGGAAAAAGTTTGAATAGATAGCTTAACTCTTAAGGAAGACTCTCGTATCAAAAAATATGCACCATATCAGGTATATGAGAGTAATATCTGTGCAAACGCAAATAAAATAGCGACAGTTTATATACTAAATGCATTGGAGAATTGTCTGCTGCCAGCTGGTCTTCTTACAAGGTGCAAGATTTTTTTTCCCAATTGCTTGTAGAACTCGTTAAACTGAAAATCAAGATCTTAAACTTGGCACAGCCCTTCTCAAGACCTCAAACTCTAATAACGTGCAAAAAAAGTTTAATATTTGGGAATTCATACTACACTTTTGTTGACGAACGCTGAGTCATCTACCACGTTTTATAGGTTAATTTTTGTTTCCCAAACAATGTGTTTTCAAGTTTTTTGACTGGCACTATCAGAAACTAGATGCATCTAGGTATGGAGTGTAATTT
>JAPYYV010014804.1:0-11522 GCA_030522625.1 Copidosoma aretas
TCTCATACTGCCATTTTTCTTTCAGTGTGGTAACACCATATGAACTGTATATTAATTCATAAATTAATAAATTATAAATTTGTGTATACTTATATTAATTAATAATAGAAATTTCTTTATTAATAATTTAAAACATTCATGAAATAATTAAATGTGCCATTAATTTTCTGTTGTATAATAAATTAACATTTTTATTAATTTATTGATCTATGTTACGTATATACATTTCTATAAATATACTTTACATACGACTATTTGTTTCAAATACATAAAATTTATATTTTGTGATTCAGAAACATTCGATATTTTTTATTTTAATTTTATTATTCTAATTTTTTAATAGTATATGTACAGATTATCATACAGACCGAGAGTTTCAAAATTTAATCCTTTGTTATATGCTAGTAGATTGTCTCAGCATTTTCTTTTACATGCTTATTTTATGGTTGAAAGCAACAGAATAAGTTTCCCTAGAATTAATCAAAAATCTTTACGAATTAAATGCTATAGTGGCCTATTAATTCATGTAGTGAGCAGTGCACTGATATTTCTGAAAATTCCAATAAAGAAAAAATTGAGAACATTTTTATATTACTAGCAACATACATCGGTAAAACTAGACATATGCTGCAACCTTTTCAGGATGCGTTTGCTATTTTGAAAAAACGTGGTTGACCAGAGTTATGTATATCTGTAACTTGTTATCCTAAATTAAAGGAATTACAAGAAGTTTTAAAACAGTTCCCAAAAAATACAACACCTAATGATACACCAAATATTTTTGTGAGATTATTTCAAACAAAATTACAACATTTTTCAGAAGACGTAACGAAAAGAAATATTTTTGGAAAAATTTTAGCTTACGTATATACTATTGAATTTCAAACAAGGTGATTACTTCATTCAAATATCTCAGAAACATTGCATGCTGATAACAAAATTATCAAACCTAAATATATTGATCAACACATTTCTGAAGGGATAC
The DNA here is from genome assembly GCA_030522625.1 of Copidosoma aretas. Taxonomy (NCBI): domain Eukaryota; kingdom Metazoa; phylum Arthropoda; class Insecta; order Hymenoptera; family Encyrtidae; genus Copidosoma; species Copidosoma aretas. Next base: position 986 of record JAPYYV010014804.1, read on the forward strand.
CGTCAAATAATAGTTGGCATTCAAAATTAGTAATCAAACACATGCTTTACAGACCCTATCATACTGATTGCCCTTATGTCATCAAAAATGAAAGAGTTAGTAGAAAAAAATATCCTAAGCATTTTACAGAAAAAATATATTTTTAAGTAAGCGATTATCCGGAATTTAAAATAATAGGTAACTTATTTACAAATAATGTATATAGACTAAAAAATAGCATTATGAAAATTTCTGTTAATTATTCAATGGTCGTTCCATATAATACATTTTTGTTTTCAAAGTATAATTGTCACAATAAAGTTGAATATTGCGCATCAATTTTAAGTGTAAAATATATATATGATAACATTCATTATTAAAAATATAGGGAATTTATCAAAATTGAAAAAGAAATTTTAGAATAAGAAGTTTAGAATTGAATTGCAAGATATGTTCATGCTACATATTTGGGTTTGATGACAGCAGTATGGTGGTTACAGGAATTCGATATTTTCGGTTGCAGTTATACTGTTTTAAATTTATCTGTTCATCTTATAAAATAGGCAAAAAATAGTATTTGACGAAAATTTGATTGCCACATCATTATAAAATTGGGAGACCTCACTAACTCTATTGTTTAAATTGCACAATGAATATACTCTCGCAAAAACTGTGAAGTACGTCAATATTCCTGAATATTATAGTATATTATAATGATAGTACAATGAAGACATGATGTAGACGTAAACATTTACAAAAATCTATAGCAATGGGAAAATTTAACGTTGTGTCTCGTAAAAATGAAATGTATTTCTTTTTTTTTTTTAATTGATACTAAATAACGTATAAGGAGCAATTACATTTACAGATTTGAGAGCACACGATGAATTTATTTATAATACTTTTAAAAAACGCAAATATTATAGGTTTAATAGAAGAAGACTTAAATATTAAGGATATTTCCATTGAAACTTGCAGTGTCATGATGCCATTTTAATTGAGAAAATTTTTTTTCTGTTTTTTACTATTATAAAATATTGATGGGGATATTTTCAAATAAGAACGTAAACCTTATAAAAATTTTTATTCCCAGAGCATAAAATAATTTGTACGAAAGATGTAAAAGATAATTTAGAAGAAATGTCTGTTGGTAAATAAATGTTTGATTCTACTTATTCACAGTTAAATAACGATCAAACATATATTTTCACAAATATATGTAAAAGGAGACATAGAATTGTCTTTATTGATGGTCTAGGAGGTGCAGGAGAAGAAATTCTATAACAGACAATCGTATAATATTTTATTTCTGAGGGAAAAAAGTTACGTAAGCGTCATAGACAGGTATAACATCCGTGAAACTTCCAAAAGAGATGACAAGCCATGGAACGTTTCAAATACCATTAGATCTACAAAATATAGAAAGCTGATTTTTAGAATTAGATTTGGATAAAAAAAAATTAGATAAAGTAGATTTATTAATATAGGATGAAGTTTTATTGAATCTTGAAAAAGCTTTGGAAATTGTGGATAGAACTTGACGTGATTTATGTGACACGGATGCATGGTGCAGTGATAAAAATATAGTTTTAGGAGTTGATTTCGGTCAAATTCATTCAGTTATTAAAAATAGTAAAAAAAAAGTCCAGCTAATGTAAAAACAATAAAATTATAAGTTCTTTGGCCATCATATCAAATTCTTAAAATAAATGAATTGCAGCATTGCTTTGTACAGCTATTTAAAGTTAATGGACACCTTAGCAACTAAAAAAAAAAACATCCCACTTACTAACAAACAAAAACTCTAAAATCTTTGTATAAATCTGCCTTTTTGATAGTTATCAGATATTTAACACAATATTATTACAGTTTGTTTTGTATGTTCTTTGATACTTTTAAAATGGGAGCAGCAAGTTATATTCTTACAGTACAAGACGATTATATCTATTTCTTCACTGCAGGGAATCAACATTTAAGTGTTAGCTGCACTTGACCTTAGTATACTCTTATTGTCTTAATGCAACTACTATGGGCGATTCATATAAGTCTATTGCTATTTCACAGCAATATTAAGTAAATTTACATTATGAAGTTGTACTTTTATAGGTGCGATACGCAGGGGGTTATTCAACGATTTCAACATTTCCTCTCTCTCTAAAATGTGTAACGGAAGTGGATTCGGAAATGTGTAATGAAAGTAAATTTAATGAAAGTAAATATGAATGCCTATTGTCTCTGTAACAAACGTAAATTTTAATTTATTAATTCCTCATGAAAGAAGAAAAAAACTTTTTACACGGCTCGAACTCACGACCTTCTTCATGTAAGCCGAGCAGCGTATGCATCTACCCACAAGCTATCCCTTTCAGACAACTTCTTTAACTGCCTGTTGTACTAAAGTTTATGACTTATTTTTAATTTAAAATTTGTATTAACCGTTTCACAAATAATTTGTTTTTATAGTTATTAATGAATTATTTATAATATTTTTTTATGAAATAATTTTTTTTGTATCTGTAAAAGCAAAGTTATACATCGTTTAACCGTCCGTACAGGCATGTGAAAGGAGAGAAAGACAGCCATACCTTTTTATTTAATATAAGTTGATTTGTACGAGGGTATATGGATAAGTTATTAGATTTTTATTGCGTCTTATTATTTTAAAATTTTTCAAGTTAAGCAACATGAGTGGATCGGTGACCATTCCAGTCTTACCGTTCGGCTTGAGATTCTGCCGCATATACTCACATCGTCAATGTATAGTGCATTATGTATACCGTGTGTTTAGTGTCTTCAGGTGCACGTATGTACGTACGTTTAGATGTATGTGTAAATGTAGGTAATTGTAAGCGCATGCGTGTTTAATACACACAGGTAATGACTTTTTCTTATTTTTATTTAAATACAGTAAAAAATTACCAAACCATTTTTGCAGACTCAGCAGATTGGTGCAGATGCCCAATATTTATCAAACGGGTTGTTACTATGACTTTATGTGTAAATAGAGAGATGTTGGTGATAGAAAAACATAACCTTAATTTTTAGTGTTTTGGATGTATCCAAATAAAATGGATATGAAAATTTTGAAAAAAATAATAGCATGTTTAGAAAATCATTACAAGTATGCAGAAATAATTATTATCGGTTTTGTGCACACATTACGTTGAAATATTAAAAAATACTAAATATCTTAATTAGATAGCCATATAGGTTAAAAATATTAACTTTTACGAGCACCCTAACGGGTAAAGAAATACATAGTAGGACAATTAGAGCGGTTTTCATCGACGTTATGTCATAACCTTAATTTTTTAAATTTCGGGTATGTCTTAGAAAAAAGAGGTATACAAATTTCGAAACAAACTACAACACGTTTAAGATATGAATACGAATGCGTAAAAATTATTCTTAAACAATTTTATGACAGCACAACCTTTGAAAAACAAAAAATACGCTATATCTAGACTGGTAAGCAAGATAGGTCGCAATTGACAATTTTCACAATTCAATGCAGACATGCATACGTTATTTAGAAATTAATTTTCATATTTTTTAGAAACAGCATAACTTAAAAAATACTATCGTTTTTAAGTTGATTTTCTTTTATAATAAATTCATCGCAACTCATGTATAGTTTTTTTTAACTGTCATACTATTTACGCACATGAATTTCACCTCCTACATATCGTTCACCTGCTCTCGTTTTATTTTTTTATACATTTTTACACATTTAATAACCTTTAAAGTTCTCACAACTGCGGTGTATCACACTTGGCGCACCCTATTTATTTTTTTTATTCGTGAATAGGGTAGTTTTTTAAGTCAAGCTCCATTCACTGGGGTAAGGGTCCAGTCCTTCGCCGTACAACTCTGCACAAGCACTTTACACTGTATGCAGCCACTTAATTATACATTTATAGCGTTATAAGGTGTAGAGTACTTGAGTAGAAACGCCCTGTGTAAGACTGGACCCTTGCGTGTTTGTAACATATTTGATTAAAAATATGTTTATCATCTATTTTATATGATTCAATAAACATTAATTAATGTAAATGATTTTTCATCATTTTCTAAGCCTTTCTTCATATATACATACATATATATATATATATATATATATATATATATATATATTGTTGGTGTTGTATACAGGACTAAGAATAAGTGTGTGAGCGTATATGGCAAGTGCAAACGCGACATTAAAGATGTTATCAGCGTAGGAAGTTATTTTGAATAATCGGAAGATTCCATAAAAGCGGGCTTACTGGCCAGCCTAGCCGCACGTCATGCCATGGCTATGCTCTGTACTTCTGTTACGTATATATTATATTTTTCATACCTGTTTATTTATTTAAAAGGATGTGGCAGAGAAAGGTTATGTTTGACGAGAGGCACTTGAAAGCTAATTCACCGTTACATACTCTTCTCCTCTCTTACTGAATGGAATTGCATAAAATTTTGGAATCTGTCTCAAAATTAATAGAGGAAGGGCGCTTAACTCTTATTTTTGTTAAAAACAGTTAATGATGAAACAATTTTTAGTTTATACAATACTTTTATGTGGCAAGGCAGCAGTAAGTTTAAATTCTTGTATTGATTACGAAAAATGATCAGAGATGGCAAAAAAATGAGTTGAGTGCCCTAGTGTGACATCTTTGTAGCATATTTCAAGAACTTCTGTTTAATCTTATTCAGTAAATTTTTTTTTTTAAGTTTACAACGGATGATGCCAAAATAATTGTTTTTTCCTGAATCAAGATGTTATATTTGTAGGTAAGGCTAGGTATGGGCCAAAATGTACATATATATGTATACATAAAGTAGCAGACAACATGCACGTCACGCTTGTCACGCACATGTCTGCAGCAGTAGTGCCAGTAGTGCAATGATGCATTTCATTTATTTATTATAGTTTTTTATATTTCTCATCAGTGTACTTATTGTTAGTTATTGCTTGGTATATATTACGACTAGTATAGATACCCCTGGGAAGGTATACAGAAACAGCGTCTTATAATGCATAATCTGTGAAGTGTATACCCAATTGAAGATGATAAAAGGTATTATAGTGCTGCTATAAAATTTAAGTATATCATACCTTCATAAAAAAAACCGTTGAACTATCACTGAGTTTTTTTAATGTTCATTTGCGAGAAGGATTAAACCATTCCCAGTATTTAAAGCTAAAGTGCAGACAAAAATTATAGATACTTCTTTGGTGCAGAGGTAGGTGAGCTGGAAATTCAGAGACGGCTGACCTAACAGCTTGATTTTGCATATTCACAGGGAAGTTATCAAAAATTTTCAAAGTTTATTTTATTCAATTTAACATTCGACTCAATGTTTTTTTTTTTCAGTGCATTTGGCTGATAGTTTTGAGAAGGGGAGTAGACTGCATATATAAGTGGTTAAATCATCCAAGCTCTCTCATATTAGTATATCGCTGGTTGATGAAATGGAGAGTCTCTCATCAAATCAACGTCTCTATGCGATTCTATTGATTGCTGTAAAAATTCCAATCTGGGAAATAAAGCTTGAAAAAAAGGTAGTTTATTTTGTTTGAAATCAGTTGATACCATTTTAATAAATATAATTACTTTGCAAACGTTTTGTAGCAAAAAAAATTTAATGCCTGGAATGGTGAACGATTCTATAATCAGCCCATCGAAGTGTGATTTTCTCATCGTAGCTCTGATTGTGAAGTACAATAACAAATCCAGCCTTTGATGTCATCAAAGGTTCTTCATGTTTTGAAGTTGACAAACCACAGTGGTCAACATATCTACTGTGTCAACTCTATTTTAACTGGAGTGATGCAGTACGAGTAACTGCTCTGCACCAGTGTATCCAGCAATTGACTTTGGTGCTGAACTCAATTTGCAGTCAATAATGGCATTAAAGATTCTGAAGACTCAGAAGCTGGCTGATTAAAAAGGTTCATATAAACTTAGTTAAATATTTTTTGACTGAAAATACGCAGTACGGGTATCTGATTTTCTGACATTTGATTTTCTGAAATTCTTTAGATAAATCTTATTCTCACCTACGAACACAAAAATCGTATGTGTAAAATTTGTCAACTAGATATTTATTAGCTGTAGATTTATAATCATATGAGCGTTTTGGAAATTTATATTTGCAGCTTTCTGTGACCAGTACCAATATTCAACTTTTTTCCTGGCAGAAGGCTTTGGACAGTGGTTATTATAAAACAAAAATGCAACCTAGACAAATTTTTACTCCATGTTTTATTTTAAAAGCTTTTTCTTGGAAAATTCCGAGATTTATATATTAAAAAGTATAACTAACTGTGAAAAGTAAGTTTCATATGATCCAACAGATCACAGTTAGATTCCTGAGTTTCTTAAGAAAGACTTTTATTGGATCTTAAAATGGAAAAAATTTGTGTCTAAAGCTTGCCAATTGAAAATCACCAGTTTAAGATTTATGAAAGGATACGTCTAGCTGTTTGTGGTCAGTGCCAAATTTTAACTTTAATCTAATGATTTAAACTTTTTGCAAATTCACTTTTCTTATTTGAGTTTGTATCTTAAGCGACCTCACACGTTAATTGTTTTTTATCTAAGAAGCTTAAAAAAAAGTCGTAGTTGATTTTAGTTTGATCATTTGTCCTTCGACCGATGGTAGTTTGTTCTTCACAAAATTTGTTTTAACTTTTTTTTAAAGCTTTTTAAGAAAAAACATGAAGAGTAAAAAGTTGTCCAGATTGCGATTCTACTCCAAAATAATGCTTTTTTAAAAGTCTTTACATACCAGGGAAAGAGTTATCTTGGCGCTCACTACTTTTGATGTCCACAGCTGTCAGTCAGTCTGTCAGCACCAGGATTTAACTTTTTTCCTGTTATGTGCGAGCTTTTAAAAAAGCAATATTTTGAAGCAGAATTGCAATCTGGACAAATTTTCACTCTTTATGTTTTTTCCTAAAAAGCTATGAAAAAAGTTAAAACTAATTTTTTAAAGAACAAACTTTCATCGGTCGAAGGAAAAATGGTCAAACTAAGATTAACAAAAAATTTTTTTCTTAGCTTTATAGATGAAAACAATAAATATAAAAAACTGTTTAAAGTGCAAATTCAAGTATGCAAAATGAATTTCCAAATATTTCAATCATGATCTAGTTATAGATTTTAAAAAAATGTGCAGTGTAAAAAATATGCACCTAGTAATTTTTAATTTGCAAAATTTAGACATTTGTACTGTTCACCCCAAGATCTATAAAAAATCATTGAAACTGGGTTTGTTTACTGCCACGAACCACTATTCTTGTGCTGTTTTGTGCTTTCACTATTATCAAATTTTTCATTTTTCTGTTGTAACATTTTTCCAATATTTTCTGCCGACCTCATGTGGACTTTGCCAACAATAGAATGGATGCCAAATCGTATGCTTACTTTTGATTCATGTATTGCAAGTGAAACTAATTACATCAAGTACATGATTATTCGAGACACATATGAGCCAAGCAGAAACTACCTAATGGGTTTTTTTTAGTTGATCTGCTCTGATCTTGATGAATAAAAAGCTGACCAATTTGCAGTCCAACTAATTTTCGTCAGATGTGGAATATTACAAGCTTACATTGCTACAACGCTTTTTTTTTTAACTGGAGTCGATGAAGGTGAAAAAATGTCCTAAGTGTCGAGGACTTAATAAAGCTGTTAAATTGACGGTGCAGTCTGAACTCTACACTATTTAACCCTGTCCAGCTAATAAAATTTGGGTCTCAACGGGTACCTGCAGTCATTCTAAAAGTAAGTTAAGAGTTTTAGTGATCAAATGTTTTACCAAGTATGTCTGATGTAGTCTTTACATGTAAAGATGTAAACCGTAGATATGCATCACAGTACCATGATTATGTATCTGACTCAATTTTTGTTCAATTTTTAAGTAGGCTCGATTTTTTTTTCTTTTTAGTGTACATCGCAAATAGGAAATATCAGTCCAAAATACGAAATATCAGTCCAAAATACATTTTTATCGTCATAATTTTAAAACTTTATCTATATTATCCATACGTAAGCATAATTAATATTAAAATTATTTTTTTCTCGTATTTTTGGTACTTGTTTGAATTTTTACACCAAATCATTAGTGAATTTAATTGATAAATGTTAAAATAGTAAACCTAGGTGATTGGCACTGGAAGGCAAAGCTTCAATTTCGAGAACATTTAGATGGCAAGTGTGGTGTGCACGTAAAATAACAGTGCAGGCTTTTGAAGTTTATTTACATTAACATTCATAGTTGGTGGTTCTGGTGTTTTAAGCCAGATCAAAGATATGGAAAAAGTAGCCATGTAAGAAATTATATTGAACTTTTAAACGTGTTAAATGTCATAAATTATTGTGTCTGTAAGAGTAATATACTTATGCATGTGCAAAAGAATATAAGTTCTTAGAATCAAAGTTCTTTGGAGTATCGGTTTCCATAAATTGTTCATGGATTCGTTAATAAGTGGAACACAATAAAATTAAAGTAGCTATACGTAGTATTGATTGCTTATATGAAAATGTATGTTTGAAAAACATATATTCAGCAATCACTGAAAATCGATACTCCTCATGTGGACTTCGACTTCAACACCTTATATTTTTTTGCACATGCGTATGTACAGTACACACAGACCCACACAAAAATTCATGACAATAGAGAATTTAATTATACCTTAGCATGTATTCCATGGTGACTTTTCATATTTTTCTTACCACTGGTTTCAAAAATTAAAGCAACCAAATATGAAATCTAATAATAATGAAGTGATTAGTACGTGTACCTATATGACTTCTAAGATTCATTGTTTTTTTTTTGTATTTTCAGAAGTTGGTTACTTACTTAAATGAAAATATACATAGCAGCTTAGGACAGCCATCCATTACAAGCCTTTGTTATAATATTTCAATCAAAGCCAAAAACAGAGATAAGTGTTATTTTTATGATGTGTATAACGATAAAGGCAAGTTACAATTATTAATATTCTAATATTAAACTAATATTCTGCAGATAATAAATAAAATGCTAAAGGATGGTAAAGGCAGTGAGTCCCATAAGAACTTGGTATCAACCAGCACACTTAAAAGTGATTTGTTCCATTGATCAATTTGATCTTGTGTAATTAAGAAACACAGAAGTCTCATCATTACACTAGGCCCATTAAGATTGCCAAAATTTCTGTCACACACCGTCTGCAGTTGAAGCATTGACAAAAATTATTGTTGATTAGTGGCAATCTGAAGATCAAATAAATTTTTTGTATGATTCTACTACTTCTAGTAGCAACACTATGAACTTGAAGCATCATGAGATGAAATTACTACTAATGACAGTGGTATATATTAGACTATATTGAAAGAAGAAAAAAGTTTGAATGAGATATACGCTGGCAAGAAAGGATTTTTTTAATTTTCAAACTTAATGTTCAAGACATACCGAACATTATAATTGTTTGTAAGATTTAAAAGAATCCGGGAAATCGTCTGTATGACCATGAACGCAGCATGCAGATCGCTCTATCCAAAGAGAAATTGCAGTCCTGAAATACATGAAAAATACTTATAATTACACGTCGATATCATAAGTTATTTCAGAACTATTATACGAATATTAAAAAAACCTAAACTTTTACATGAGTTGCGTGAAAACTAAATATCTGTATGACCGTGTACAAGTCAAATGTACAGAATACTCTATCCCAATGAGTGAGTACACCAGTTAAATACATAAAAAATACAGATATGTTTGGGAATCGTTATAACATCTGCATGACCATGTAAAAGTGCAATATACAGTGCTTGATTTAAATAAGCAAGCACATAAAGCTTGTAAGTACATGAAAAATCCTGGTATGTTTTTAAATTATGCTTAAAAAACAGTAAAAAATCTTAAAAAAACATTTAGAATAATGAAAACATAACATACGTGTGAACATGTACAAGTACAACGTAACAACGCTCCTTTTAATAAGCAAATACAACACTTGAATGGTAGCAGGTGGTTTTCAAGTAGTCGACTGGTTTTGGATTTCAGAGCAAGTGATATTTGTTACGTAAACTTTTGAAACACAAGTACAATACGTTCTTTTAAGTACGCCTGGTGCCATCTGTCAGAATTTTCAAGACGCGACGAGTTTCTTTTACTAACGGATGATTGTATATGTGTATGTGTGTGTATATCTTGCTCTAGAGCTATGTATCAGCTGATGTGTTTTGTCAAAAAGGTTAGGTATTTTATTTTGTGAAAGTTAGTAGCTCTGCGCTTAGTGCTACAGTTCCCTCCCACGTCCTCTTAATGGAAGAATAGTAAAGAAGTATACGAGGTGTGTTCAAAAAGTAAGGTGACTTTTCAAATTTCGCGGGCAACGTACCTTCGATTATCGATTTTTTGGTTTTGATATGTTGATACACTCTTCCCGAACATCTGTACTAAGTTTTAAGTGTATAGCATTTTTTGTTTGGTTGTGAGAGGCGTAAAGGTTATAAGTATTTTGCGTGCTCAGCGATTTTTTGCTATCGAAAAATATGGATCAAAGGATTTGCATCAA
>JAPYYV010014805.1:0-13363 GCA_030522625.1 Copidosoma aretas
ATACATTTTATTATAATCTGATACGATAAAATATATATTCTATAGATGTGAGTCCACGTAACAAACAATCCTGCATGATAACCTTCAGTTAACTTTGCAGATATATCTGCAAGAACTGCAGGCGATCCTGCCGCATGAACCTGCTGTTATCATGCGTATAACAACATCATTAGCGGCTGATATTCCTTTGAGAAATTTCTTTGGAACTTCGATTTCAAACATAGGTCACCATTTTTACTCATGTAATTATAAAAATCTGAACTATTTTCAATTGATTTATAATAATAATTTCCAAAGATAAAATTATTAAAGTAATTTTAATTATCTACAACATTCTGCACGATTTCTGAACGGATTTTTATACGATCATTTTCATTACCATATAAAATGTATGAGAAATATCTAAATAAACAGTTACCATCTCCTATTATGTTAACCTTAGCCATGTTCATTGTAATTTTAAATTATTTCGAAAAATATTTATGTTCGTTATAAAAGTATATATTCCTAAAAAAAGAAGTATTTTTAAATTGTAAATACTCATTATCATTATGTTTATTTTTTTGAATGAAAGTATTTTTTAAAAAACCTTCAATTTCTGTAAATTTTTTATTTATAACTTGTTAAATTTTGCAATGCCACTCTGTGTTGGTAGCCTTAAAAGGTAACGAAAATACATAGAGTACCCCCACAGTATAATTACCGACAGCATAAACTTACCAAGAATAGTACAGAAAGTAAAAATCAGTATACCTGTACAATGTGTCTCAGCTCATTTATATATATATATATAGCTTCACCACAGAGATGTACGTAAGTACACCTATGCATAGTATAATACCTTCGCATAACTATGTCCAGGTAACTTCAAGACTAAGTTATTATAGATTAAAATCATGAAACAAGAATGAACAGGTGAGTAGCACAGGTTTTATAACCTCATTTAAGCCAAGACTTCTAAATTTTAGAGACAGAGAATAATGTTTTTTCCCTTACGAGCGACTTATTTTTTTAATTTAGAATATTTCCTTTCTATTGGTGTATATGTGTAGCAAACTGAATTTTTAAGTTTTATACCCTGATTTCAGTCAGTACTTAGAAGTTTTGCAATGGGTTGCCTTGGCGTCACACAGGAAGCTTCTTATTTTTTAAGGAATACCTTTATAGTCTTAGAGAATATCGCAGTTGAAATCATTTTAATAAAAATATGTCGTTTTAAGGTTATTGGCCAGAAGCTGTCATTAGCTCTGGATAAACATTCTTACTTATATGGGGGGGTTGGCGCGCGAAGCGCGCAGGGGGACGAAGCCCCACTAGTATATGTATGTGTGTATATATATATATATATATATGTATATATATATATGTATATATATATATATGTTAACTCAACAAATAATTTTCTTGCGGCTTCTATCATGCCAAAAGTAAAGAATTCCATTGTGTGGTTCTTTAATACTCGGATTTTTTTTAGAAAAACAGATGTAGTAAACATTATATGTTTAAATTTTATTTGATTAAATTTTTTTTTAATTCAAATACTATAACCAATACTTTGAGGTTTTAGATTTGTAAATTCATATTTATATTCCACGGTGACAATTAGATTCAAGAGTAGAAACAAATCAAATCTTACTCTAGATAATTTGTACGATTTTGACAACTTTCTCATTTCATTGTCTTCTACAATTGAACGAATTAATTATTCAAAATAACCTACTTAAATAAACCACTCGATCTGTTTGAATCAATAAAAATTAAATAATGAATCATTTTTATTCTAAAGTCATATTTTAAAATTATATTTACTATTAAATTATTTTTTTAAATTTTATTTTTAAATTTACCCGCTTGTTACAAGTCTCGACCAATCACAGGACGAATAAAATGGCTTTAGTCACGTGACAATTAATCTTTTAAGATAGGGGGATTATCTTTGAGGATATTAAAAATATTTTAAATGAATCCTTGTCTGCCTTCATAAAAGGCGATGTTATAAAAAAACCAAAGACATAACTGAATTGATGTATATTACATAAAAAAATCTTAAACCAGCCAAAGAAATCGTTTTATCTTTTGCTACAAGAGGAGTTATTCGACATGTAGAAAAAATTAGAGTGATAAAGATATTTTTTTCAATTTATGTAGATTGCAAAATTTTTTTTTTTATATTTCTTCTCTAAGCGTGTTGAAAAATCTCCTCTAAAATATCCGCTTACAAAAGCTATCTCGTGTCTTTATCCAAAAATAGCTGTGAATTCCAATTCAAGAACTAAAGGAATTTTTAAAGTTTTAGGTGTTTTTATTGATAATAAATAGAGAAATGGTAATAATGCTGGTAAAATAATGAGTAGTTCAAACAAGTCTATGGAATAAGTCTATTTTCTGAACTTTTAACAGTTTAAAAAAGTTAAGTGATAGATTGGATCGTTTTTGGGTACAAAATGTTATTGATGATAGTAATGAAAATTGCTCAGAACTACGAAATCTTTTAAAAATTATGTTCGTATTATCGTACGGAAACACTTTGTTAGAGAGAGGGTTTTCAATTAACAGAGCATGTTTGGTTGAAAATCCACACGAAGAATCTCTTATAGCTCAAAGTGTAGTGCACGATGCTGTGATTTATAAGGGAAACTTAGAACAATTAGAGATCAGTAAACCAATCATTCTTTCTTGTCGTTATTCTCTCGATAAATACAGTGAAGCCTTAGCACGAAAAAATTGGCCAAAAACTGAGGATGCTAAAAAATCAGAGGAGAGGATTAAGTCTATCAAATTAAAAGAGTTGGAATTAAGCAGAAATCAATCATAGATAGCACCCAAAAAGAAGCATGTAGGATTGATAAAGAGATTCAATCTCTTAAATTAATCGATTAAATACTTTAATCGAAATCTCTGTTTGATTTAGGGTATCATTCCTTTTATCATGAATGCAAATTTAAAAAAAACTTGTTGAGTAGTAGAATGACTTGATTTGTTACTGTCATAAAATAAAGTTTTGATGAATATTAAATTTTAATCGTGAAAGTAACAAATGTAGACTTTTTTTTTACCATATAAGAAGTCTGGAAATATGCAAAAGTTACCTGGGAAACCCCTGGAAAGTCGGAATTTCGTTCCACAGATACGGTAGACACCCTGAAATAGCTGTCAATATAATTTTACAAAAATTGATTAGTTTCGGTATAGTATCTACCAATATGTATAGCTAAATAAGTAAAGAGAAGTTTATTCTAAGAAGTAATCTCGCATGGTATCACTAATCGATGATTCAAAACTTGAAAACGAAACGAGACTCAATACATTTTTCCATAAACCAAAAATGTTTTATCGGAATGGGAGCGTTCATAAATTGCGTCAGGCATTGGGAAAAGGGGGGGGGGGGAGGTCAAGCCAAATCTCATTAAATCTTGTGTGAGGACAAGAGAGATTTTTACAAATCTCACGAAATTTTTTTCAGCATAAAATATTATGTTAACTATAGTAGTTATAAAAAGAGTCTTACATTACTTAAACTTGTTTTCACGCAAAATATACAAAAATAATTAGATTTTTGAATATTTGAACTGCGTTCGTCGCAGAATGATTGAATGTATCAATTTTAGATTTGGCTTCTATAGTTTATATTGCGTTAACTTATTTTCATGACATTGAAACAGAGTTTAGAAATTAGTTGCCATATGGAAGCATATGTGTATATATTTGCGCTTACTCAGTCATACTCTCATACTTATACCATCAGCTGCGCACCTTCGTCTCATTATCAAGACCATTATTATTTTGCGTACCAGTTTACTTGTAATAGTAAATATCATGGTGAAAGATCATACGTGCGATTAAATACGCAAACGGTCAATAGTGTGTCATAGATGTAGATTTATATTGTTGGGTACACGGTTTAAAAGCCGAAGAATGTATGAATTGCCGCGCTTCAAAAGTGTTGATATGCGTTGCTAGGTGTTATTTTGTTGTTGACAAATATTGAGTAACGTTTTTTAATTGTTACTCGCAATCGTAACATTTTGGGGGCTCGTCCGGGATGATACACCAACAGAAGAAAAGAAGACAATGAAACAGCAGCTGGAGGAATCGAAGCAACAGTGCCTCGATCTGGAGCATCAGTTACAAAATACAAGGAGAGTGGTGAAAACTCGTGATGAAGTGATAGTGAAACTGGTGAAAACTAATGATGAAGTGATAGTGAAACTGAAAGCTGAACTCGCTGAACTGCAGAGAAATTATGAAGATTTGCAGGTTCAGTTGGACGACGCGAAGAATGAAAAGGAGGACACGCTGCGTAAACAACAGAAGGTTCATAAGAGGACACTTCAGCGGTTGCAGTTGACTCTTGGTTATGCTCGGGACATGATCGTGAACCTACAAACTGAGCGAAACGTGGTTTTGGCGGAGCAGGACTTTCTTCTGAACGAGAGGCAGGCTCAACGAAATACAGCGTTACACAATCAACAACCTCACGACATAAACCAGATGAGTATCACCGAAAATCTACCACCACCATATGTATCGCAACCACCGCCACCACAACAATCACAACCATCACAACTATCACAACCACCGCCACCACAGCAATAACAACCACCACAATCATCACAACCACCACATCCACTTCCGATTTTGAACACATCTTTTGGACAGTCGGTTTCAAATAGGTTAGAGGCAGGTTCATCAACTCCCTTTAATGTTCAAGTCAATGTTTATGATGGTAGTTATTCGTTTAGGGATTTTTCAAATCAGTTTAACCTTATTGCCAAATTAAATGGATGGGATGAAAATAGAAAAATGGTTGCTCTGATTTCTTATTTACGTGTAAAGGCAAGATCAGTTCTTGATAATTTTTCAGAGTCGGAAGGCTGTTAAGTTTAACCTCGAACTTGAAGTGCGTTTTCGAGAAAAATATTTGGCTGTGACTTGTTGTTCTCAATTACAAAATAGGAAACAAGGCCCAAGTGAAGATTTTCCAAATTTAGCTGCTGATTTACAGAAATTAGTTTTAGTAGTTTATCCTTAGTGCTCCTTTGCTACTACTCAAGATAAAATTGCTTCTTCGCAATTTATTATTGGAATTGCTGTTAGTTCAGTAACGGAAGTGCTTCAATGAGAGAGGATTCAATCTTTGAGAGTTGCTCTCCAACGAGCAATAGAGGTTACAGATATTTTTGATGAAAATAGGAGACTTCAAAGGAATAATGTTGTTGCAGGAGCATACAGAGCAGTGTAGTCGAATTATAATCCAGGAGCGAGTCAGGAAAGAAAACCCTGGAATGCTGCCAACGTTGAGTACTGGGATTGCGGAAAGAAGGGCCACGTGAAGTTCAATTGTCCTAAACCGCATGCGTTCAATCGGCAGGAAAACTAGGTTTTATTGAACTTCCAGGAGCGAGTTCAACAGTGCGTAATCCAGCTCCTTTGATCCCAGTCTTAAATAGCCGAAGAATTTATGGGCATTCAAGTAAATTTATTTTTAAAGGGTCGATAAATAACAAAATTTGTAATTTTGTTTTAGATTATGGTTCTGACGCCAAAATTTTAAATTAAAAATTTGTAAATTCAGTGGATATAAAAATTCCCATTAATTATAAATCACTGAAATACCCAACAGGTGAGGACGTTGCTATAAAGTTTAGGGTTAAAGCATTTGTGATTTTGGGAAAACACAAAGTAGAAATAGTTGCATTTGTGGGGGATATAGTTGATGATTGTATCCTCGGGTGTGATTTCCTTCATAAGATAGGTTTAACAAAGAAAATTCATAAGGTTATTTTTGATGAGATAGATTCAAATGGTAAAGAAAATCTACCTATTCGACGGATTGTAGACGTACAGGATATTATTCCAGATAATTTGCAAGATATTTTCAAGAAAAATTCGAAAGAATTAGATAATGACCAGAAAACAAAATTTGTCGATTTAATAACAAAGTATTAAGATATTTTTGAAGATGACAATGTCGTAGGGAAATGCGATTTAGTCAAACATGAAATACACTTGGGAGAAGGAACACGACCAATAAAACAACCATTGAGAAGAGTCCCTATTCACAAACAATAGGAAGTTGATGATTTAATTATAGTAATGGAGAAGCAAGGAGTTATAGAAACATCTTCAAGTTCCTGGTGTTCTTCAGTGGTACTTAAAAATAAGAAATAAGGCTCCACAAGATTTTGTGTCGATTCCCGAAAAGTAAATGTGGCAACGATTAAAGATTCATATCCTTTACCCAGATCTGACGATATTTTGGATAAATTATCAGGAAAATCGTGGTTCTCTACTTTGGATTTGAAGAGCGGCTACTGGCAAGTGAAAATCAGGAATGAAGATAGAGAAATCACAGCTTTCTCTGTTGGAAAAGGATTGTGGCAGTTTAAAGTCATGCTAATTGGATTATGCAATGCACCAGCAACCTTTGAACGACTTATGATAGAGATACTCAAAGGATTGTTGCATGATATTTGTTTTGTTTATTTGGATGACATTATGGTTCTAGCAGACTCGTTTGATGAAATGTTAGAAAATCTTGAAAATGTGTTTCTTCGATTTCAGAAAGCTAATCTTCGGATGGATAAAAAGAAATGTAATTTCTTCAAAAGAGAAATTCAATTTCTTGGTCACATTGTATCAAAAGAAGGAAAGAAGATAGATCCAGAGAATATTATGACTATTTTGGAATGGCCTATTGCAAGAACAAAAAGGAACGTACGTCAGTTTTTAGGATTTTGCCCGTACTATAGGCGATTCATCAAAGGCTTCTCAGATATTGCTAGACCTCTCCATAGTTTGACATTAAAAAACGAGCAGTTTAAATGGTCTTTAGAAGGTCAAGATGCATTTCTAAAATTGAAGAGCGTTCTTACATCTCCTCCAATTTTGGCTTTTCCCAGGTTAGATTCTGTATTTACCTTAGAGACCGACGCTTCAGATCATGGTATAGGATCTGTTTTATCTCAGAATCAAGATGGTAAGGAGAGGGTGATATCTTATTATAGTCACGTGTATAGTCCATCAGAAAAGAATTATTGTGTAACTCGTAGGGAATTATTAGCAATTATTTGAGTCAGTAAAAAATTTTCGTTGTTATCGATCCGTAAAAGAATTTTTAATTAGAACGGATCATTCTGCCTTGACTTGGTTATTATCGTTCAAAGAGTTAGATGGTCAATTAGCTCGATAGGTTTGATTATTAAGTCAGTACAAATTTAAGATTATTCATAGGAAGGGAACATCTCATGGAAACGCAGATGGATTGTCCACACGACCGTACGAAGATAAACGCTGTAAGCACTGCTACCGCGTTGAAGAAAAGTGTAAGGCAGAAGATAAAACAGTTGGACGAATCGCTTTTGTTGAGGAAACAAAATCGGATTGGAATAAATATCAGATTGAGGATCCAGCAATAAAGATGATTACCGAAAATAAGAGAACTAACAGTCGACCAGGTTGGCAGCAAATCGCACCAAAAGACAAATATACAAAAGTTTACTGTAGTCAATGGGACTCTTTCGTAATTAAAGATGGAGTTTTATATAAGGAATGGATATCACCGAACTTGAAAACTAAAACTTTTCAATTAGTGATTCTAAGAAAGAAAATGAATGAAATTCTAAAGGAAGCACATGCTACGCCAACAGGAGGATATTTTGCAATCAACAAAACACTAGAGAAGATTAGGAAACGATTCTACTGGGCCACTTGCAAGAAAGATGTTTAAAATTGGTGTCAAACGAGTACAGTTTGTGTTGCAAAGAGAGGTCCATCAGATAAAGGAGTTAGTGAAATGAAGATTTATAATTCAGGGGTACCTTTGAGAGACTTTAAATGGATATATTTTAGGGCCATTCCCCATTTCTTCATTAGGAAACAAATACCTCCTTGTTGTTGTAGATAATTTCACAAAATGTGTAGAAGCTTTTCCTTTATCCAATATGAGGACAAAAACGATAACTAAAGTTTTTGTTGATGAGATAGTTTGTCGTCATGGTATTCCATTAGAAGTACATACTGATCAAAGGAAGAATTTTGATTCGCGCTTAGTGAAAGAATTAACAGAAATTTTGGAAATTAGGAAAACACGAGCTACGCCTTTACACCCACAATCAAACGGTCAAGTGGAACGCCAACATTAGACTATTCGTAATTATTTGTCGAAGTTTGAAAGCGAAAATCAGAAAGATTGGGACTCTTGGATCTCACTATTTTTGTTAGCTTACAGATCTTCCAAACATGCGACGACTGGATTTTCTTCAGCTGAGATGTACACCGGCGATGACTTACGGCTTCCGCTAGATCTGATGAGAAAACCTCCTCCGGATGATCACGCTGAAGTTTCATCGCCTGAGAATTATGTACAGAAGCTAAGAAGGAAAATGGCAAAAATTCATGATATGATAAGAGCAACCATGGCTATAACATCTAGCAAGATCAAGACCCATTACGACAATCAAGCGAGACAAGTTGATTTTTCAGAAGGACAAAAAGTTTGGTTCTACAATCCACAAAGAACCAAAGGAAAGAGCCCGAAACTGCATACTAACTGGGATGGTTCGTTTGAAGTTGTTAAGACGATGTTGTCCATGCCATTAGGAAATCACCAAAACAAAAAACGAAGATTATACATGCGAACAGAATTGCGACTTTCCACGAAAGAAAGTCATCCCAACTCATCCGCTTCGGTTTTACTTTGCATGGTTAATTTTTCCGAAGACGTTGGGCAAATGCCGGAGTTGGGACGTGAAATGGGATCCACGAAGAGTCATTCCTCATTTCGTGTCCAAGGATTAAACTGTGTACCTTCCACATTACCCTGAAAAGACATACATTCTTGGATGAATGAGATACAACTGGATTGAAGATGTTCGGTCACTTGGCAGTGGACTCAAGGTAGAAATTTTAAGTCCTGTAGCTGTGATAGAAAATTTGATTCTAGTTGGATTTGCAGTTGGATGCAATGTACTTTATGACTTGGCAGGGGTCAAGTAGAGGCATTCTATATCCTGGAGCTGTATTGTTATCCTTGATCTACATCAGAAGAAGATGGTGATATTTTGGAGTTTTGTGTTGCGTATGGTTTTGTAATTTTCGGGACGACAATCTGAAAGAGGAGGGGGTAATGTTGGGTACACGGTTTAAAAGCCGAAGAATGTATGAATTGCCGCGCTTTAAAAGTGTTGCTAAGCGTTACTAGATGTTGTTTTGTTGTTGAAAAATATTAGTCAGTAGAGCTTGGTTTAATTTTTATAGAGTAACGTGTTTTAATTGTTACTCGCAATCGTAACAATAGCATAAAATAAGGAAAACATACATGTATCCTACCATGTATAGGGCAGACTCCAATTAGGAACACGTACATGCATATTGTTAGGCACAGACTTGCATTAAATGTGTATAACAGATATTAGTAACAACGGTGTAATACCTGGAGATCATCCCCTAGAAAATGCCTGAACCTAAAAAATCCTGCAAAAAAACGCACAATAACTCTGCAGAATGTCTGGAAGAAAATCGTGCAGCCAACTCTTCCATTCCGACAGAATAGTTTGGCAAAGAGAGGAGGTCTTTTGAAAGTAAACAATGTTCTCGACTTATAAAATTTATACTTATTTTAGAGAACTGAACTTAATAATATTAAAAAAATAATAACGAGAAATAAGCAACAGCTAGGTCATTCTTAAGATGATGGACTATTAATTAAATTTCAAATGTAATGTAACCATTTAATAATTTAGACGCGATACTCATAATTATCAAAAAACACAAATTAAGAGATATCAATCATAAAAATATAAAAAACATTAAATGATTTAGCGAATCTTATAACAGAGATCGAAAATAAAGATTTACATAAAAACATATTTATTTATACCAATCTCTCGCAAAGTATGTAGATACTAAGAAAAAATATAACTCAATTAAAGATGATTAAAGAAATAAAAAGTTATAGAAAAGAAATAAAAATATTGATGGAAACAAAAAAAATGAAAGGAAGGAAAAAATTTTCCAATAAAAAAAGAAATAAAAATTATAAAAAAGTTTCATACTTTTTGGAAAATCGATTTTAAAACTTAAAACTTTAAAACAAGGGGTTAAAATGACCTTATAATTCTTATTAATATTATAATTGTGTTCTACGGAAAAAATGCGAGCATTTAAAATTTTTTTTGATTTTTTTACTACGCATTAATTTGTTGACGAAATCAAGAAGTTCGCGGTCCAAGAAAAAACTTCAAATTTGTGACCATCACTAACGGCGAGGATGTTAATCAACAAATTTTGAAAAATTTCAGTATTGTTTTCTAATAGAGCACTATTGATTCTTGAAGTTAGAAGAAAATCCAATTTTTTTTGTTCTCGATCACGTAGAATGTCCCAAATAAATAATTAAATAAATATATATATGTATAAATATATACATACATCTGCCTATATTATATTGTTGTATGGTTTAAGGGTGAGTACTAGCTCCCCCCCACTCTCTTACAGCTCAATCCCAAAATAACGTAGAATCCGTTTCTTTCTACCGTGAAATATGACCGCAAATAATTTGAGGTAACCCCCCCCCCGCTGCCCCTCGGCACCCTCCCAGACTCCCCTCTTACCTTCCTCCCAGCTCCCCTCAAATATGTTTTTTCTTTCGTAATAAATTTCGACAACACTATTAATTTCTTATAAGTATACAAATACCTATATGAAAAACCAACTACACCCCTATAATTATTAAAAATTTTTATCATACATCTTGTAATTAGAATGAACTGAAATCAAGGGAAGTCATTGAAAAATTAAAGTGAAAAATTAAATAAAAACCAATCCAATAATGTATGTTTATATTCATCATCGTTATTTATTTTCGTCACAAAGTTTTAAATGTCGATTCAAATGCTCCGCTCTTACGTAACCTTTTCCACAATTTTGACATATCTTTTTTTCATAGTTTTCTTCATGATATTTCATGAGCATTGTTAAGTAATAACTTATTTTTAAAAAAGTTTACATTTTGCCCATTTCAATCTGCACAAACAAAAATTTTTTTATCATGATGTTGTTGATGATCTAATAAGTCTTCTGGAGTTCCAAATTTCAGTCGACAAATATTCCTACATTATATAGGTGTATGGTCAAAAATGAGTTTCAGCCCCCCACCTCGCTTCCCTTCTAATAAGGGGGTTTTTATTTTGTAGTAGTGTGGTTTTTAACCCAATAAATTGTGTACTTGCTCCCCCCTGCTCGTCCTCAAATCCCCCTCAGCTCCCCTTCGCTTCTCTTCGGCTACCCTTCAAAGTTTAATTATAAGCTTATTCAATAAATAAGAGAAAAATAGATTATTATTAAATGAAATTTTATATATTCATATGAAAATTATTAATATAATTTATTTTATAAATATAAATTATTTGAAAGTTGGCAAACAGAGCACGCAGGTAGGCGAATATAAATATGGAACAAATATTACTAAAAATAGGATAGGTGACGTAATGTAATCACACAGGTAGCAGAGTAACTAAAAATGTTAAAATCTATAAAGGTAAATCATTGCAAATAAATAAACAGGATTTCACAATAATTAAGTAAAAAATATGGATTATGGATAAGTTCAAAAAATACTAAAAAATAAAAAAGAGTAAAGATAGAATTACAGACAAACGTAAAATGCATAAATAGAATAAAAAGACATAAAAAAATCAAACAAACCTAAGAAAACTAAGAAAAGTAGCAGAAAGCAAAATTCAAATAAGTTTTAGAAAGCCATTAAAAAATTAAAAAAAAAAAAAAAAAAAAAAAAAAAAAAAAAAAAAAAGGAGGATGGTAATAACGAAAGAGGCATCAAAGAATAATTATAAAAATTTGTCAAGAGACAACAATAATACATTTTATACTAAAAACGAATAAAGGAGTATTGGAATCAACATAAATGTCGAGAAAGATTTTACGAGGACTTATCCATCATTGAATAGCAGAAGGACGTTAAAACTACAAAAGAGCGGCTTTTTTGTATATAGCATTTAACATACCAGCAATTATAATCGTTGAAAAAGTAGAAAAATAGGTAGAGGAGTGTAAAATAAGAAAGGAGAGTCAGACGGGCCTCAGAGCAAAAAAAAGAACAAGGGGCCATATTTTTGCACAAAATAGTTTAATTGAAAATAAAATATAGGAAGGGGGCAATAAATTATATGCTGTTTTTGTAGACATTAACACGGAATTGGATAACATCAATAGAGAAATGTTCCGGTTCAAATTATATATAAGAGGGATAAGATTGAAAAAAATTTTGAAAAGAATCTTAAAATGTCAATAGAGAAATGGTCCGGGTGAAATTATAGATAAGAAAGATAAGTATAAAAATGAAAATCATGTTGAAAAGAATCTAAAAAAGTAAAAAAAACAGGTTATCAGGGTCATAGACCAACAAATTTACTTTGAAAAATTGAAAGGGGTAGAGCAAGGGTGTCCATATAGCTTGGTAATTTTAAGTTTATTTATAAAGAATAAGTGGAGGTAAAATAATTTAGGAGGTGTAACAGTAGGTAATAGAGTTTTGCCGATAAGTGCCCGTACACGATTTAAGTCCATGGGATTTTTTTTTATGCTATGTATTTCGACCTCCTGAAAACGAAAAACCATGGTGTTTGTCTTTGTTTATCTAGAATTAATTGTTATCGACAATTTCTCATAACAAATTGAAAAGATAATTTTTTTTACTTGAACATACACTCCATAAGTATGCGCACGATAAGGCTCATATCGCTGTGTGGGGTTTAGGGGAGCCATCTTTAATCCTATCATCATGTGATTGTGACTGTTCCAGTAGTTTATTTCCGAACACCTAGTCCACTCGTTTATAAGTACGCGAGCCAGCTCTTTGCCGATTGCAGACCTACTGCTTCACTGCTTACCGACGTCCGTCTCGTTGCTGTACAGTTGTTATATCCATCAACGCCACACTTTATGGCAGCCTGCGTTGCTTAAAAATCTTTCCTATTAGTCTTATCTCCACCAGCAATTTTTTATAATATTTTATTAAAAATTAATTGCCAGCACTTTCAGTTCGACGGATATGCTCGTACATTCATGATTTAAGATATGTTTGCATATATTCTTTTATTAATAAGTGTATTTATAAATGGATGCATGTATACATCTATGTATTTGTGTTGGCATGTCTGTATGTATTTATTTATGTATTTAAGCGAGCATCTTTTTAAGGATGCATGTACGCACACGCCGGGGTGTAAATAAACGCATGTATGTGAGCATGTATGCTTGTTCCTATGTGTTGTAACGGTGAGACACCGTTTACGCTCACCATACCGACACCTATGTAAGGTAAGGGCAATTAGGAAGGGCG
>JAPYYV010014809.1:0-11711 GCA_030522625.1 Copidosoma aretas
AACATTTAAGAAACTACGGGTATTGGAGCAATTCAGGCTTTACGTATTATTAAGAAATCCTCCTTTACAGAACTATTCAGCTAAAAATTGCCATTGCAAAAATTTGAGTGGGTCTTTGAGGTTAGGTGTTGCAGATTAAAGGTTGTTGAGATTGAAATAAAAACTTGTAAACAAATCTTCAAGTATGTAGTGCATTATTAGAATGTATTTTGTCTGCTGTCCCATACATTGACCTATACTACTGACTTACCACCTTTACTTCATCCCCCATTCCACCCCTGGATGATTTTTAGACCCTTAAACCATGGGAGTACTTCAAGGGAGGTATAAGCTACTATAACCAATGATTTTTAAAAAATTTGACGGGTGCACAAAATCTCATGTATTAAGTGCGTGGTCCTTTTTCTCCAAAAGCAATTCAAACCCTGGAGTGAAAGAAAACATCGGTAGGAACTCTTTGCTCGATAGTATTTCTACATACAACAAATTCTGCCGATAATCAGAAATAAGTTTTACGCACCAAAGGTTGCAAAGCGCTTACTTTCATTCTAGTACGTGAAGCGTACCAGAAAAACGCGTCGCATACAAAATTACATAATCTTCGTCACGAATATCATGTAACGTTAGACGAACAGAAAATACGCTAATGACGACACATGTAACTTACCAAATGATTTTTCGTCATCTACTTTTTTTTAAATTGAAACATTCATTTTAATTATAACAAGATATAGACTTCTGTTGTAAACGCGTAGGTGAGCCAATGTGCCGAGGAAAGCTCGTGCAGTCAAGGTAGTAAATTAAAAGAAAAAAAGCATTTGAAAAAAAAAATATACCAAAAGACTCAGTGAACAAAAAGTTATTGATACGTTGCAAGAAATTAACAGTATAAGTGAAATATAAAAGGTTTAATAAGGATTACGGGTGAGTCAAGTCAAGGTTAAAGTGCAAAAGTGTGAAATCATGTGAAGTGACATGAACCAGAGGAACGAGTAACATGGTGTATGAGTCATAAAGTGGACAAACTTCGTAAAGTGGACTAGTGAGTAGAAGTGAGTGCAAATTAGTGAAAAAGTGGAAATCGGTGAAAAACAGCCTACAGTTCAGAAAAAGTAAAGAGACTAGACACGAGAAGCAGTAGCAGAAGTAGAGTGACAGCAAAACTAGCTGATAAAGAAGATTGCTAAATGATCGACGGCCGAAGAGACTGGTGAGAAAATTGGTGAAGATTGAAAAAGTTGGCACGGACGGTGACAATTGTATCTTTGGTAAATAAGCGTGGAAAGTGTTGATTATATGTCTTAAAAGTCGCAATATTTTTATAATGAGATATTAACAAGCCGGTAAGACAAGCAACGCCCTTACCAACGAATAGCAAAACAGGAATCTGTATTACGAGCAGTTGATAAAATAGATTTCGAACATTGATGAAATAGATTCCTATCGCCGAAAAAAATCTTCAGAGTAATTCCTACCAAAAATGGCACACCACACAAGAAACATTGGAAATAAGGATATAAGAAAAATACTGAAACCAAAAAGTCGAACAACTTAACCGTTTCAGAAAAATACACAGGAACATAAAGAAGAAAACGACAACCGATCACAGAAGAAGCAGGACATAAACCAGAAGAATAGAAGCATAGATGGGAGACTGAGTAGATTAGAAATGATGGTCAAATAACATGAAAAAGTTAGACTAAAGTAAAGACGAGTGAAAAGAAGAGAAGAAAATATGGATGGAAACGCGAGAACAATGGAGGCAAGAGAAGAAAGAACCAGGAGGCAGAGTCAAAATATTAGAGTGGGAGAGAGAAACGGTGAAAGAGATAAAAGAGAGCAGAATATTGTTATCAAGGGAGCAGTCATTGAAAAAGAAGGTCTCAAAAGAAACGTCCAAGAGTTTATAGCACAGAAAATAAGAGTAGATGTCGAAGCTGAGAAAGCGACAGAAATAAAAATTAAAAGAGGAAGGAGTGAAAATGAACTAGTAGTAGTAAACTTAAGACCAGGGAAATAAAGGAAGAAATCATAAGGAATAATAACAAATTAGATGAAGGAGTGTACATAGAACATGATCTAACAGAAAGAGAAAGAGGAATACGACGACACATCTTCAATGAGTCAAAAGAACAGAGAAGCAAAGGGAAGACTACAAATTAGGATATATGAAACTAATAATTGACGGTAAATAGTTCAGATACAATGAATGGAAAGAGGAACTTTTTGACGAAAAAAAGAAGTCACAACAATGATGAGAGCAAGAAGTATATGAATAGAAGAGAAAGGAGCTGAATAATGTAAATATGTGCGACTGAAATATAGCAGGTGTTTTATGCAACGCTTGCGTAGTATGGGACTATTTACATAATTTCGATAAAATAATATTAGTAGAAAAATGGTTAGAGAGTGATAAATGGGAAGAATTTAAACTTAGCAGAAACGTTTAAGATTATAAAGGAAAACATGGAACCACAAGAAAAAGGATCGGTAATCTTAGCAGGAGACTGTAATGCAAGGACAGGTGAATAAGAAGGATGGATTGATGAGATAAATACTGAAAGTCAAGAAGTTAAACCAAGAATATTAAAAGATAAAACAATAAATGGAGAAGGAAGAAGACTGATTCAAGAAATCACAGAAAAAGGATGGTGTATAGTGAATGGACAAAAAGGTAAAGAAGGAGAATCCACCTACGTTGGAAGCAGAGGTGAGTCAGTAATAGACTATGTTATAGTGAATCAAGAAGCTTTTGACTAGATAAAAGATTTAAAAATAAGTACAAGAACTGAGTCAGATCATATGCTAATAGAAATATATTTTGAACAAGAGATAGAACCAACAAAAACGGTTGAGATTATAAAGAAAGAAATGACAATAGGAGTATGGAATCAAGATAATAATAATCAATATCATGAAAAATGCAAGGACTGGAGGCGCGAAGAAGACGACATCGATGAAAAATGAAGAGAAATAAAGGCAATAATAGAAAATTCAGTACCGACAGAGAAAAAACAACTTAAAGTAAGAAAATTTGGTGCAAAAAAATTGTATGATAAAGAATGGAAATCAAAACAGAGAGAATTCAAAAAAATAATAAAATTATGGAGGAAAAACAAAGTAGAAAGGTATTACCTAAAAAACAAGAAAAGCGAGTACAAAAACTGGGTCGAGGCCAAGAAAAAGCGATTCGAAAGAATGTGGAGGAGGAAAGTCTGAGAAACGTGACATTAGAGAAAGAAGTGTGGCAATATATAAATAGATTCAGAAAAAGAAAATAAGGAATTAATGAAAAGGTAAAAATAGAAGAGTGGAGAAGGGATTTTATGGGAAAATTAGAAGGTAAAAACGAGGAAAAAAGGATATTACATACAGAAAAGAATAAAAGAAATGGCAATAATGCAAAGGACCATGAGGAATTGAGCGAGGAAAAATTTGGGATACAAATAACAAAATTAAATCTTCGAAAAGCCCCAAAAGATGATAAGTTGAGAAATGAAGTATGGAAGTATATGCCAAAAGAAGTAGATACAGCACTATGGGTGCTGATTAAAAAAGTGTGGGAAGAAGGAAAAATTCAAGAACAATGGAAAAGAGGGGTAATATGCCCGATCTACAAAAAAGGTGAGAAAAACAATCTTGATAACTACAGAAGAATAACTTTAACGTGGACAGCCCATGAAATATACGCAAGCATAGTAAATGAAACGTTAAGAAAAGAATTACAAGGAAAACTGGCAGAAAGCCAATTCAGCTTTAGTAAAAGGAGAAGAGTCACAAAACCAATATATACTCTGAAACACATAGTAGGAGATGGATTGAGCAAACCGAAAGGAACAAATTTTGCGTGCTTCACAGACCTCAAAGAGGCATTCGACATAGTAGATCAAGATATACTAGAGGACAGATAACGAGATATGGTGGTGAGCGAAAAACTAACGTATAAAATAACGGACATGTACAAAGAAACAAGAAATGTAGTGAAAGTGGGAGAAACTATATCAAAAGAATTCTGGACAGAGAAAGGTGTGAGACAAAGGTGCCCACTAAGCCCGACCCTATTTAATGTTTATCTAGGGGACCTGGAAGGAGAAATAAAAAAAAGACAACTAGGAGATGCAGAATAGGCAACAAAAAGTATGGAGCTTGTCATACGCAGATGACATCTTATTAATAGCAGATAGAAAAAAAGAACTTAAAGAAATGCTGACAAGAGTCAAAAAGTACTTAGAAAGAAAGAAAATGATACTAAGTGACACGGAGACAAAAATTTTGGTATTTGAAAGAAAAAAGAGAAAGAATAGACTCTGAAAATGTGGAGAAAAAGAACTGGGAGAAGTTGATGAAATAAGATATTTAGGATACATCCTACAGAAGAATGGTAGTCATCAAAAACACATAAAGGAGAAAAATAGAAAGGCAATAATCGCTGTAAAAAACGCATAGAACATAGGAAAAAGAATTTTCAAGAACAACTATAAAAAACGGATGAAATTATTTGTGGCATTAGCGGAAAGTATAAGCACTCTTTGGAGCAGAAATATGGGGCTGTAAAGAAGAAGAGTGGTTAGAAAGTGTTCAGAGAAAATATTTCAAATGGATAATAGGGCTAGACTTATGCAACATTACAATAAGCTTTTTTAATATTTTGTTGGAGTAACTAAATTATCTGATCTTATTTATAATTATTAATACAATTTTTTCTGATCCTAATCTTTTTATGTTTTTACAGTAACTTAATTATCTGATAGTAATTATTAATTATTATTATATATTTTTTGTGTGTTAGAAAGAGTCAAAAGTGAGCTTTAGTGCTCTGTGGTGTATTTAAAATCTTAAACTGAAATAGATACTTTCACATCTATATATATAGGACTTTAAGGTTGTTAATATTTAAATGATATAAAGAAAACTTAAGTGACAGTAGCCCTCCAAACTCGAAAGGGACGAAGTAAAAAATAAATAAAAAAATAAATAGATAAATGATAATTATATCAAGGTACAAAACTTTTCTTTTAGTATGAAATTAAATAGCTTTGTACTCATACATAAGAAGAAAAATCATTCAATTTTAGACGTTAAGCCGATAAATTTATAACTTAGCTCGAAAAAATTGTGCGCCGCTAATATTTACTCTTGACGAATCAATCACTCGGAATACAAAACTAGTTATTACCGTAGAAATCGGACGATTCCATCTTCAAAGTTTTTAGTTTTATTAACTTGAACATGCTGTCGTCGAAACCATATGACCGTTTGATATGTCTTAAATATCTACTTGACGTATTAACTCAAGGTAGGGCCAAAATCTTGTTTTCGTAGATAATCGTAAGTTTTGAGACTTTTGATACGAAGCAGCAAACACTCGTACATCCACTGAGTAGTACAGCGCATCCCTCTTGTATCTTAGTATTGTACAGTTTAAATCTTGTCTTATGGCTTCGAGCTTTCTGCATTTGAATTTATTTGTTATGAGTAGTTCCCTTTATTAAAATTTGTTTTTTAACTAAACATTTATCGAATATTAATACTTTTCTCCCAGGCAAGCACTGTGAATCAGTGATAATGTATCCAATTCAATTTGAGGCTATGTCACGAAATGAAACAATTTTTTATATTTTCGAATTTGAAAAAACACAAGGGAGTTTCTAATATGATTAAATAAAAATGTAAATAAATTTTTTTATCAAACTATGATCAAATTTTTCCTGCTGAGACCGTCGTTTGCTTGGAATAAAACCAATTTTGTTGAAACGAATATAATTATACTGCTCAAATCCTTAACATCCTGGGACTTTTTGCCCTATTAAAGTGTATCTCTTTTTTGTGTATGTATACCTACAAAACCAGCGGTAAAAAATTAACAGTAGAAGAAATACTGTAATCGAAGATAAAATAAAAATAGAAATAGTAAAGAAACAAAAATGTAACCAATTAGAAAATAATAATGTTTAAGAAACATTTTGTAAATCAGTAATATTAAGAGCTTTGTACATGAAGTTTCATATCAGAAAACAGCACAATTTTTTTGTGCATGCCAGAATAATTTTCTTTCCAAATGCACCACATGATACACTGCAAACCATCATTTATAACCTGAGGAATCCAATTTTTCGGCAAGTTCCTGGTTTATGTATTTTTTGTTGAGCATTGCAAATCTGGTGAAAAAATGTTTTTTCGTACTGATCGTTCAAAACTGTGGTGTTATCCTTCGTAAGAAGTGATCTTGCGTCGCTGTTGTTAGCAAGACGGTCACGAAATACATCTAAAGATAGAGCGACTAGTACAGCATATAGCTGCGAAATGAATTGTTGCCTTCAACTCGCTAGTGCTCATCTGATTTTTGTCAGATCATCTCAAAAAAATTATGAGTCATTCATGGAGTTATGAGGTTTTTTTTAGTTTTTGTCGAAATTTGATAACTTTTTCCGTTGTTTCAGGAATATTATATCTACAAATGTACAGAGTACAATTGCTTTAATCGACAAAAGTCTGCTATAAATTTTAGAAATTACAAAAATTTTTAGCATACTATTGTTCAATTGTTTCTTAAAACATTGGTACAAAATTTCAAGTCAAAATATTTAGTAAAAAAAATTCTGGGAACAATTTAGTGAAATTTTGTTGTTCTGCCATTCGTCCCTTGTCTGTTAGTTGTTTACATTTTCTCTCATAACTTTTGAAATCGTCTGGTCTTCTAGGGGCCCTGAGATACTAATCTATTTAAATGTTTACAAGCTTTCGTTGAGTTACTCGTTGGTAATATCTCATTTTTTATTTTGCAGCTGTCTCAAAAATACAAGAACGACAAAATTTCACTAAATTGTTCCCAGAATTTTTTCTACTCAATATTTTGACTTGAAATTTTGTACGAATATGTCGAAGAGACAATAAAACAATACGGTGCTAAAGTAATAATTAATTTTCAAAATTTATAGTAGAATTTTCTCGATTGAAGCAATTGTGCTTTGTACATTTGTAGGTTATAATTTTCATCCAACATCAGAGAAAGTTATCAAATTTTTACAAAAGTAAGAGAAACCTCATAACTTCATAAATGACTCATAATTTTTTTGTGATGATTTGTCAACAATCTTGTGAATACTAGCGAGTTGAACACAACGGTGCATTTCGCAGCTGTATGCCCCCCAGTTGATACGATACCACTCGCTCCATCCTCTTTAAGGTAATGTCACAAATTCTCAAGATAGGATATCGGAAAACAGGCAAAAAGCGATTGCTG
This sequence comes from Copidosoma aretas, assembly GCA_030522625.1. NCBI lineage: Eukaryota > Metazoa > Arthropoda > Insecta > Hymenoptera > Encyrtidae > Copidosoma > Copidosoma aretas. Next base: position 7,244 of record JAPYYV010014809.1, read on the forward strand.
CAAATTATCTCAAAATTATGTAGAAAAAAAAATAGTTGTTCGGTGAAAAAATGTGGGCTGTAGCCGGTTTTGAACATTATTTTCGAGTTTGGGAACACTGTGCACCGTAACCACTTAGCCACGAGCTATCATTTCGAGGAAGTGGCTGTCATTGCTCCGTGTATCGTGCTTCATAACTTATTTTTAATTATAACTTTCTTCACTGTTTATTAATTAATTTGTTTTACATATTTGATTTTTTACATACATTAATAATAAATTATTTATTAAGTTAAATAATTTTCTTAAAAACTTTAAAAGCAGAGTTTTACATTATGTTACCGTACGTATAGGCATGCCAAAAAAAAGGGGAGAGCCACACTTTTTTTCATTATTGGTTCATTTATACGAGGTTCTACGGATAAATTATTGGATTTTTATGGCGTCTTATTTTTTTCGAATTTTTAAAGTTAAGCAACATAAGTAGATCGGTGACCGTTCGAGTCTCAAGGTTCGTCTTGAGATTCCGCCACATATATACTTATATGGCCAATGTATAATGTATTATACATACCGTTTGCTTAGTATGTTTGTATGAACGTATATATATATATATATATATATATATATATATATACGTGTGGATGTCTGCGTAAATGTGTGTGAATGTGCGCGCATGTGTGTGTGATACAAGCATGAAAATACTTAATACTATTTTTATTTATATATCGTAAACCATTACCCAAAAATTTTTGCATGCGCAGGAGATCTATGCAGACGCCCAATATTCATTCAACGGGTTGTTAGTATGACTTAACCTCAAACTATTTGGAAGTACGCGATATCTTGAAAACAAAGAAATATAGACCAAAAATAACAATTCTTATGGGTTTTCTGAAGGGGAAAAATCATAGCGGAGCACAAATAAAGAAGTGTTGGTGAATGTAAAAACATGACTTCAATTTTAAGTGTTTCGGATGTATCTGTATAGAATTGATATACAAAAATTTGAGAATGAATTGTAGCATGCTTAGCAAGTCATAACAAGTGTGCAGGAATTATTATTTTTGGCTTTGTGCCCACACAACCTCGAAATATTCCAAATTCGCAATATCTTGAACAGATAGCAAGGTAGGCTAAAAATAACAATTTTTCTGGCTGTCCTGGAGGGTTAACAAACAAATAGTTGGACAAAAAGAGAGTTTTTAGTCTACGTCACGCCATAACCTCAATTTCCCTAATTTCGGGTATATCTGGGGGAAAAAAAAAAAATAAATAAATTTCAAAAAAAATTACAACACGTTCAAGATATGATAACGAATATGTAAAAATCATTCCAAAATGATTTATGACAGCACAACCTTCAAAAAAAAGAAATAACGCTGTATCTTGACGGGTAAGCAAGATAGGTCGAAAATATCATTTTTTTCAATTCATTACAGAGATACATACGTTAATTAGAAATCATTTTTAATATTGTTTAGAAACAACATAACTTGGAAAAAACTAATGTTTCTAAGTTGCTTTTGTTTTAGAATAAATTCATTGCATATCATGTATAGTCTTTTTTATTTGAGTCTATTTCAAATAACGCGACACTCGAGTGTCGCGCGACAGAACTCAAGTTGTCATTTGGAACGTTCGCAATGAAAAAATGAACGAACCAGCAATATTATGGGTACTGGTTTGTATATGATTATATCAGACCATAAAACCAGTGAACATAATATTTTTGTATCGATTTGTCATCTTAAAATTATCCTTAGTACTTATCTCGTTGTTATCGACTGTCATGCGACACCATTCATTGCGAACGTTCCAAATGACAACATGAGTTGTGTCGCTCAAGACTCGAGTGTCGCATCATTTGGAAGGACCTCTTTGTCATGCTATTTACACCCATGACTTCCATCTCCTATCCATCACTCACTCACTTTCGCTCTCTCTCTCTCTTTGATACATTTGTACACCTTCAATAACCCTTCGAGTTCTCACTTCTGCTGTGTGTCACAGGTGACGCAACCCATTTTTTTTTTTTTTTTTTTTTTTTTTTTTTTTTTTTTTTTTTTGTTTTTTTTTTTTGGGTTTTTTTTTAAATTAAGCTACATTCACTGGGGCAAGGGTCCAATCCTGCACCGCAAAACTCTGCACTAGCACTCTACACCATATGTAGCCACTATATATAGTTATAGTGCTATAAGGTATAGAGTGTAGAGTTATCCCGTGTAGGACTAGACCCTTGCGTGTTTGTAACATATTTTTATTTTATATTATTGAATAAACATTTATTAATAAAACTGGTTTTTCATTATGTTCTAAGCCTTACTTTCATTTATATGTGTATGTATATATATATATATATATATATTTTATACATATTTATCATCGCCCTAAGGCTTGGACATGGCGTTTTGACAACCATTGTTGTATTACGCCACACGGTATATATACGGTAATTTATTGAATCGGTATTTTTAATCGGTTGAAGATCAGTGGGTTAGGAGAGATTCAATTTCCTCCCGGGAAAAAACTTTTCTTTAATTGAAAATTTTTTGCATAAGGTGGGAATTGAACCCTGACTATCAAGATTTGAAGGCAGACGTACTACCGACAGAGCCATCACGCGGCTGTATATGTATATATTTACAGGACGATCCATTTAAAAAAAAACCACCTGAATAACTCCACGGGAAAGGCTTACATAAAAGACGTCTTCAGACAAAAGTTGTATAACTTGTAGGAGGACATTGAATAGTAGCCTTGAATTTGACCTTGAGGTAAATTTTCAAGGTTATTGGAAAATGTATTTTTTAGAAAATTTATAAAATAAAGGTTCAAGGTCACTATATGATCAATTGTATCTTAATTGGTACATCTCCCACGAAAGCCTGAACCTTTGGTTAACATTAAGTAAAATAAGACATAAAATTTCCAAAGAGCCTCGAACTTTAGCACTACATAATAAAATAAGAGTAACGCTAAATTTTTTTTGCTTTTTTTACTCTTTCAAACCACATTTTTATCTTGAGCCCATAATGGATAAAAATGAAAATATTTCAGTTCTACTAAGATTTATGCCAGCTTTTCCACTAAAGCTAGACTTCGATAGTTGGCTCTGATATTAAATACTAAATCAAAACGAAGGGTCCTCGAAGGCGCTATAGAGGTCGGACGTGAAGTCACACGGGTTCGCGCTAAAGCGAGTATTTTTCATTTGTTGGCGATTTAATAATGGAATGAAAGTGTTTAAAAGGAAGTCAGTGATCTAAGAAAGAGAATAAAGTGTTAGTAAGTGTGAAGCTAAGTGAAATTACAAGCAAGAAAAAAAAGAAAAAAAAGAGCCATAAGTGAGGTTAACTCAAATTGTTTACGAATGGCGGGCAACGAACAAGAAAACGACAGGGAATCGGTTCACGAGGACGAAGAGGAGATCCAAAAAGGTATTGTAGAGGTACTCAAGTATAAAGAGAGAGAGGGACTGAAAAGATACCCCAGAGTAGGCGCATCTGTCAGAAGAGAGTTATTCCCGCCGATAGAGTCAGGAAGTCTATCAGGTACCAACACAGATTCAGAAGCTAGAGACGGACTGGAAAAAGAAAGGTTAATCGAGGCTGAGAATCAGCTTGTCAACGTTAGAGGATTTGAAGAACAGGTAGAGTCGACAGGGAAAAAGAGGAACAGACAGGCAAGAGCCGAATCCAAGGATCTGGCATGAAGCAGTGTGTCAAAGAAAAACAAGCAATAGGAGGGTCGGAGGAGTAAAGGGAGTCCCAAGGAAAAAATAATAACATCAACGTCGGTATTAGATAAAATGCATGTGCAAAAGAAATCCACAGGTGAGGACTAGCCGTTGGTAAAGAGGATTGAAACGGAAGTATATACAGGTGACGGGCACAAAAGGGCACCAGTAGTGCAAGGGACACAGACGGTGATCAAGACAGAGGCAGGGGTAAATACTGAAGGTGAGGAACAAAGGGACGCCAAGAAAGTGCACGCAGCAGAAGACGAGGGCTGCAGCAGCACAGAGGGCGATACTAATAGCGAGGACGGCTGGGTCAACGCTGAAAACGACAGGTACGGTCAGCAAGTTAATGATTGCAATTGCAACGAAAAGTTAAAAATTGTTAGGATTTGGCGCGCAAGATCTGAGAGCGATCTCGATAGTGCAGTAGACATTGTAGGTCAAGGGCTCATAAACAGAGCACACGTCATGTAGGCCCTATAAAGGGTTCGGACGCACCACGACGGGCTCGAAATATCCACGACCAGGCGAAACCACAATTACAGGGAACGATCAAGGAAAAATTCAGGCTTCCTTAAGCGAAACAATTTAACCTATTACAGCAGAGCATGCTCTGCTGCAATACGTTTCATTGCTTATCGGAATGGACACTTTTGTCTGACACTGACAAGCTGCCCGCAAGCGAGCTGCCCATCTGTATCAGTCCGCGGAGAACTACGGGGAAGCGTGTCCACTGAGCCCCGCTCG
>JAPYYV010014810.1:0-20115 GCA_030522625.1 Copidosoma aretas
TAGCTTTACTATCCACAAAAAATCATCCCGATATCTGTTTTCTGTCGAGAGCTATGAATTGTTGAAAAAAAAAACTCAAAACGACACACTGTGCGGCGTATACATAGCGTCTGGGAAAAACCGGCCATTCGGCGGCCACGCCCACCGGCGCCAGCCGCATGACATATATCTATGAGAGTGTCTGGAAAAAACCTCCCATATCTACTGACCTATTTTTAAAGCAGCTGGAGTTTGTCTGTTGGAGTTATTAATTCCTAATTTAGCATTTGTACTAGGAGGTATTTGAACGACAAAGTCATTTTCCAGAAAACCTTTATATTTATCCTCGAAAACTATCCTGTTTCTGCTGACGTTTTGCCACCTTCGGTTAAAGCTTGGTATAAAACTATTTAATAATTTCTTCCGAATCAGAGATATCTGTTCTTAAGAAGAATCTTTAGCAGCCGTTAACGTGTTTATAATGATTTCCGACATATCTTGCGGGCTGCTTCGATTCTCGAACTATAATACTTCACAGATTGATAAGTTCGTTACTGTGAATTCCATATTCCGTTCAAATCAAACTAAGTAACTTACAAGTATCAAATTTAATTATGTGAATATCTTAAAAACATGTATTACCTGACTCATGATCAATATAAAATGTATCTATGATGTATGAAAACCAATCTACTGTAAAAAAAGACCTTATTTGCAAAAATATAGTTAAAGTAATAGTGGTCAATGATAAAAATAAATAAAGGAAGAAAACTTACTTGTTGAAAAAAACAGAATGATTATGTATGTAGAAGTTTTGGAGTTTGATTTTATTTTTGACGTCAATCTCTTCCACAAATTGTTTTACTTACAATAAATTCTGAATACGTTTTCAGGTTTCAGCAAAATTATGTCAGGCGTAAGCCAACTGTGAGCTATTAAAAGCTCTGTTATCTCTACAATATAGTATCTCAAGAGAGGTGTAATAAAAATTTCGTTGTAACAACTGCATTTATATTGAATCAACAAAATTATTTACACTGGAAAATGATGATATGAATATATACAAATTGTGTCCGACATTTATTGTCCTACATTGAGAGAAAAAGTAAGATTTTAAAAATAACCATACGCAATCCTAAAGTACGTACAACTTAGATAAAATGTGAGCCAAACGAGAATTTAACATTACTAAAATGTTCTTATACTTGAACATGTACTAATTATAATACAAATGCAATAACATTTATCTAAGTAGCTGACGTCATTTTAGCACAGTATATGTTGTTTAAAGATTAAAGTCTCGAGCAGGGTAGTCAGAGATAATTGTGTCACGATTCAGGCTCATTCACTACTCATAAGAAGATAAACTGAAAAATGCGCAAAGTTCAGCTACAGCACCATAGAAGTGTAGGAATGGATCGGAACAGCTATCAAGTGGAACGAGAGCAAACCTTATGAGCAGCTGGGTGTCTTTCATTGTCTGGTGGAGACAGGCGATTGGTTAATGTGCTTTGAATACTTGAGTTTCTCTCCCTGCTTGGCAGCCTAGCTAATCTCGATGCTCTGTCAGTCAAGGATAAGTGCCCTATTGCCAGACATAGTCTTACACTTGAAAAAAGTTTAGCCCACCTGGAGTACTCGAGTAGTTACTTCACTACGCGTGAACGAAGGTAAGTTATTATATGAAGCATTAATATTATTAAATAAATTAATAAACAACGAGTATAAAGATGTTCTCTAAGCAAATTCAACTGAACAACCCGTTAAACTTTATTGTAATAACAAAGCGCCAAAACTTTACTAAATTAAAGATTTTGTATGTGTAAAAATGATAAAAATAAATAAATAAATAAATAAATGACAAGCAGACAAAATTTACCCCGGGCAACTTTAACCAAATAACAGAGCAGACTAATCTAATGAGTCAGGAGAAAACAAATAATCGAATAGAAGACTCCTTATTGTGAAATATAATACTAATTAAAAAAAAGTATGGACTACTAACGTATATCCGTGAAAATATACATGCATATAAGTATATATTTATACATATATACATATATATGTACGTGCAAGTATTATATAAGTAGCGAAACGGGGTCGACGATAATTTCCACTTACCTAAACAGTGTTAACAGTCTGGCACTAAAGCCAGTAAATACGCAAATGAGTAAATATTTGGCCTTCTGTAAAATAAGAATCCCCATTGCCGAGTTTCACGTAGACATGTTTACGTGGAATCCACGCGGAATACACCTCAAATTCGGCAATGGGAATATGAATATCTCAAGGTTTTAATAGTAAGTCATCAAATAGACTGAATAGGTAATTGCGATATTTATTGCTGAATATGCTTTATCCCAAACAATAAATACAGTGTAACCCAAAACACTCGACTATTAATACTTTTCTTGGAAAATCCTCCAGGATCTATACCGCAAAAATGAAGGGGGACCACCTGCAGAAAGACCTGAAGAATATCCTGCAGAATATCCTGCAGAATATCCTGCAGGCAAAGACCAGAGGGGTGATTGCTTTGCATATGAATAATTCGTTTATTACACAGTCAAGTGTATCGGGATTCTCGGTATTGATTGCTTGAGACATAATACTATGTATCCAACAATAAAAATGGAGTCATGGACATTTCTCTCGATGAACAAAACTCTCACCAATCAGTGACCAGTATTTTAGAAAACTCCCACCAATCAGAGGGTACATTAGTCTGTCTCACTATTTGGCTACAAGGGTCAATGTACAATCGTTAGGCAATTTAATACTGTAACCAAATAACGCAATGCGCTCTAAAATTGATAAATGAGTAATGAATAAGTAAAACCCTTGACCTAAAATCCAAACACAGTGCTATATAAGGAAAGAAAAAGCTGATAACGAATAATTTATAACCAATAAACCTAGTGCTTCTGTGAATAAGTAAATACATAATTAATAATAAACACGCATCAACCAAAGAAGCCGATGTGCTTCTTAATCAATTAATGATCCACTAACTAATAACGTTTAACCAAATGACTCAGCGCATTAGCGACTTAATTTATAAACACCTGCTAACAAATAATCTAACGAAGTTATCCAGAAAGATAGAAAGATGATGAAAAAATATCTTATAACCATAATCTTTAACCAAACGACCCAGCTCACTAGTAAATCAACAAATGAAGGTATACTAAAAAATAACTGTTAGCCAAATAACCCTAAGCTTACAAATAAATCTATGCAAGTATTATTACGAATTACCGTTAACCAAATGATCCTAAACTGTTGGAATGTATTGAATAATTTTCTAATAACATGACTTATAACCAAATGACCCAGCTTGATTGAGAATAAAATTAATGTATGAAAACTTCATAATATAAAACTTCAAACCAAATTATCTAGCACATTTCAAAATAAATAATTATACATCTAACAACAATCAACCTTTAATCAAATGACGTAGCTCGCTGGTAAATTCTCAAATAAGTATCTAATAACAAACAACCCTCAACCAAATGACCAACAGACTTATAAATATATCAATAATTGTATAAAAAAAGATTACCGTTAACTCAATGACCCTCAACTCTTGTAACTTATTAAATAAATATCTTATAACATATTACCTTTATCCAAATGACCCCAAACTTTTGTAAATCAATCAAAGTATGATAATCACCAATTATCGTTAGCCAAATGACCCTAAACTATTGTAAATTAATAAATTACGATCTAATAATTTACAAAAGTTTGGGGTCATTTGGCTTAAGAATAAATTAATAAATAGAAATCAACTAATAAAGAAACTCAAACGAAATGACCCAGCGCAATTAACAATTTTTCGAGGTTATGTTAGACATAAATCGAAAAAGTCGCAAGTATACGATGAAGCCAATCTATTAACGAGTATTTTATAACATGAATCATGAAAATCGGTTTAGATTTAGTATATTAGCAGATTTTATACCGAAAAAATCATTTTTCAACCGAAATTCGAATGTTTTTGGGGTTATGGCGCCACGACAAGTATTTCCAAATTTCTTTTCCATAATTGCATTCATGATGGTTGAAATCTTTTTAAGTTAAAACCAAAAACAAATTACTTTTTTAATTGAAAAGTACAATTCCTCGGTTTCTTGGAAGGTAAAATTTTTTTTGAGGTTATGTGTGACGTAAATCTAAAAAGTCGCAGTTATACGATAAAGCCGATCTATTGTCGAGTATTTTGTAACATGACAATCGGTTGAGATTTGCTATGTCAGCAGATTTTATACCAAAGAAATCATTTTTTAACCGAAATTCGTATGTTTTTGGGGTTATGGTACCACGAAAAGTATTTTCCAATTTTTTTTTCATAATTGCATTGATAATGGTTAAAATCTCTATGAGTATTGACCATTAGAAAATTTTTTTTGTCGTTCAAAATATATTATTTCTCGGTTTCTAGGGAGTTTATAATTTTTTTGAGGTTATGATCAATGAAAAGCGAAAAACTTGCAGTGATTCGATGGAGCAAATCTATTAACGAGTATTTAAAAAAAAAACCATGAGGATCAGTTCAGATTTGTAATGTAGGCAGACTTTTTCCCAACAAAAGTCATTTTTTTCCCACTGTGCGCCGTCACTACAGTTAAAAATTTTTTATTTTTGTCCCCATATTGGGAAAACCAGGTCGCGCCATAAGAAGATTTGCCTCAAAAATAGACAGGACGCATAATTTTGACGTTAGTACGCAATGCCTATGATAATTCTAATATTTGAAAAAAGACATACCTGTACGTCCACGCGCTCGAGTTAATATATGTCCTGTAAGCATTATTACAGTGTATAGCTATACAGTAAGCATAATCTCAGCTCTGTGATCTGATATAAAAATCGTCATTTATATTCATGAGAGCAAAATCAGCAACAGCGAGGCACTATAGCTTAATGTAAAAATCGCCCTATACATCTGCGGTGGCATTGTAGGGAGACCGCCGCAGCGCGCGGCGAGGAAATAGGCATATCGAGCGTGTCAGATCCAAAAAGCAGAGAAACCGAGAGACAGCTGGCGTTGCATACTTTCCCTTACGAACCAGCTCACTCCGAGCCATATTAATTGTTCCACTTTAATAATTACATCCACGATGGCGGATCCAATATAACAGACCGAATCTTTTAAATTTCTTTTATCTCGGCGAAAATCACTATTGCGGGTTTTATGATTACAAATAAATTATCTTTATTCGTAAATGGCAGATCTAGTATGGTGAAGTAATCAAAGCGCAATGGATACTGTCTAAGGTGTAGAGGAGAGAACTATTTTTTGACACTCAAGCCTATAAATCATTCATTGGTGTTTGTATGTAAGATACATTTTTTTTATTCAATCGTAAGTTGAATGATCAATTATTAAGTTTCTGTACTGTAAATGCAGTGTTAATTATCTTTGCCTTTAATTTGACTATTATTGTTATACTTTTAAAACAAAATTATTTATAAAAACAAAAAAAAACATATTTAAAACAAATTTCATTTGATTTAGATACGTTAAAGAAACCTTTCGGTGATATTTAAAAGACGTTTTAGAAGCGTTTCCAGAAGGTCTATCTCCTAGTTACCGACCGGTAAATTTCGATGATTCAAAACAAATGTTCTTGAAATGTTTTTTAAACGAAAGGTGTTTGGTGAGATGAAAGACGTACGTTTATGCATGTATTGCAAAAGTTGAACTATGCAAAGTGCTAGAAGATTTGTATTTGTATTATCATATTTTGTAGAATACCTATGTAATTTCGATGGTGATACTGTAAATTTAATGTTCTACAAAATCCTCAGACAGCGAACTTGTTGTAAAAATTATAGGAAATATAACTCTATTGAATCCAAACGTTAATCGTTGAGTTCTAATCCTTAAGGTGTCCAAATGAATTTCAACTGTAAGTATTTGAAGTGTCCCACATTCAACACATCTTGCGGAGTTGTCAGAAAATAGTTTTATTTAGCTCAAGATTTAATTGTAATTGTATTTGGAGAAGATCGATTATATTACATTCATAAGGATCATTAGAGATTTTTAGTATGATTGTAAGATCTACATCTGTAATGACTCTTCTTGTTTATCTGCACCACATTATTAGGCACTAAAGATGAAAAACTTAGAACATTTATCAAAACGAAATCTATTTTTTCACTAAATTATAATTTTCAATGACGTTGTAACGTATTGTGATCAGTAGATTCTAAGGTAAATATACATACTTTGTTACTTTAAAGAGTTACTTAATATTTGACTGATATTGAACGAGCCTTCACTTACACTTTCTCAGATTTCTCATATAATTAGTTTTATCGTTTACGGAAATTTTTTTTTAAAAACTATTTTTTATGTTGCAGTAAAGTTAATGTTTCTTGTAATTTTTTAACAAGGAATAAAGGTCCACACCGTGATATGTACTTATTTACGTAGAATTGTTTTACGAACTGCTAACTTATCCACAAACCTGTCGGATATCTTGAATTTGATTACATAGTGGCCGCAGTAATACCATAACTTTTTTTTGAGTCATAGAAGAAATTCCTACGTTTCTGAATTTTTAAAAAACCCTTGATAGTGATTTTCGCCGAAATTGGAGAATTTTTTTGATTTTGTCTGCCATATTAGATTGGCCATCTTGAAAGTCAAAATGGATATGACAGACCTGTAATAAGCGACCTTAACAACCTTTAAGTAGTGATTTTTGCTATAAAGCCTTTTGTCAATTAACTGTTATGAAAGTTGTGGTTGCACTTTTAGGTTTGTAGATCAGCTTCGTGAGCCTCTGTCTATAAACGGATTTTTTTACTTGACAGCTATAGAGAGAGAAGAGGCATAAGGGGAAGTTTTAAGATAACCCTAATAAGTATTTTTTGCTGCTAATAGGCTTGATTCATTGTATAGTAGTCCGACGTTATGCATACGAGGTTCAATTTTTTACCTGCTCCCCTAAATTGGTCATAATGATTCATCGCACTTTAACGGTCGATTACAGAATTCATTTTTATCACCTGAAGAGAGGCTTTCGATTATTCTGCCAGATAAAACTTGGGTTACAGATCTTTTCGTGAGAGGGACACACTCTGTGACAATGCATGATCTTACCTCTTTGGTACAGTTTTTTCTGACTGAGAGCTACTGTATGGTGCTATATCCTGATTGTATTGCTTAGGGTGTTCCGTGATGATTTATTCCTTCCCAAACTCCTGATTTTGGTGGCCTTTGGAAGACAGAAACTAAATGAATAAAAGGACACCCTTAGTTGGTTGTAGGTGAAGCAAAGTTAACCTTTAAAGACAATTTTAATATTTTTATTTTAGATTAGGCATGTCCTAATTCTCGCTCACTGATAGTTCCCGACTCTGATTTACCGTATATTCTTCCCCTTGCTTCGCGTCACTATATGATTGGAGCTTTGCTGCTCTCTGTGTCTGAGACGAGCGATACATCAAATAATAATTATTTTATATGTTGTAGATGGTTGGGGACGGTGCAGGTAAGCAAGCATTTTTGGGTGCGTTGGCATGAGGACGTCTTGCCCCAGATGCAACGACGGATTAAGAGGTTACGACAAAATCATTAACTGCTGGTTGTTACTGGAATTATCAATACGCTGGATGTTATATCGTTAAGCCAAAACAGATGTTGCGCATTCTTATTTAACTTTATAAAGGCAAACACTGAAATAACAGTTTGAAAAATTAGCCTACGGAAAACAATTCTCGTCTATTTCAATAATTCTATAGCATACACTCGTGATCTACTTCCGCTTATTTTTCGCACTTCGTTATTAACAAACATACAGCGAAACATGACAGATATAAAAAAATTTAATATCGAGGATATTTGTAAAATACCGGGGAAAAAATTCGATCGTGTTATCAATGGTACTCAAATTAGAAAGGAAAGATCAAATATATTTTGTAATAAATGATGAAGTAAGGACCATTCTTAAAGATTTGCGATATGGTTTACTGGAAGAACTAATGAACTCGGATTTTTTTAGGAACAATGATCTTCAGATTGATCTCTCATACTTTATCCATATGGAAGGTATCAAGATGAGTTCTTTAACACAAACCAAAAGTAAACTTACCCAGTAACAAGTAGTATGTCTGACAAAATATACAAAAACCATCGAATTCGTCGAAAATATGTCCAACTATGCCAGTAATCGATTTTCCTGCGAGGTTGACGGGGAGAAAATATTTAGTTGCAAGACATAAATTTATTACTAAAGTAAAAATCGGCTGAAACAAAGTAAAATTTTTTTTTTACAGTACGTTGACTCATACGGTAGTGTATTCTTTTATTCCTAGAACGATCAGAGAGTCTACAAATCTATGTTTTTCTAGAACATACAGTTGCGATAGATTTGACCAAAAAGTTCGGAAATATACCAGAGCCGAATAAAAAAACTTACGTCATAAAACTCTGAAACAGAATTACAGATATCTGATGCAGAGATATTTGATATGGTACAAAAGTTTACGAACCTTGACATCATACAAAAATAACTATTGTATTACCTCATAAAGAAATATACGTGTTTTTTTCAAAAAGAGCCCAGTCGTTTCAAGAAATATATACATCCACCGAACGTTACAAACAATAGAAACTTTCACCCATAACCCAATTTAACCAAACTTGAAAAAAGTGCTGGCAATAAAATTAAAAAAGTGATGAGACTCGACATCATGGATCGATCACACAGCTCGTACGTAATTGCATTGTCAGTAGTAATGAAATTATTTATTAAGATTTATTTATTCCACCACAGAGGAGACATAAAGTTCGTTCAATAAAAGAGTGATTAAAGTCGTATGTGTTACAAAAAAATGCAATAAATACTTACCAAAGAAATCACTTTGGAAACGTAATAGTGGTAAACCGTATACATTCCTGAGTCCAGCTCCCTTACTAAAAATGGCAACTCCTGCGGTATAAGTGATAGAGTACTGTACATTGGAAAAAAAGTATTTTCTGATACAAGTATGAATATGATACCCTGAATCGCTTGAATACCTAATTGGTCCATTTTGAGACTTCCAAAGAAGCATAGACCTGCCACTACTGCTACGATCTGAAAATATAAAAAACAGTTAGTCAGTTGTATGCATAGTGTTAGGTGTACAATCTCACATTAACTTTTGATATATTTGTAAAAATCTATAAGAATTCAAGAAAATCACTCTACATCAGAGTAGTAAGTAGGGCTAGTGATCTTATACTGAGTGATCAGCCAATGCTTACCTTAGATAACCAGATGATTTTGACACAATTTAAACCATCGACTAATTAGCATCGATGCGTCAATCAGCCAATGCTTACCTTAGATAACCAGATGATTTTGACACAATTTAAACCATCGACTAATTAGCATCGATGCGTCATATTTTTGATCATTTGTTGTAAGATCTACTACCTGTACCTAATTTAAGCCTCCATACTATGCTTGTAATGATGCTTTGAGTCGATGGTTTAAATTATGTCGAAATCATCTGGTTACCTAAGGTAAGCATTGGCTGATCACTCAGTATAAGATTACTAAGAAGGGCAAGTTAGAATTAAATAAAAAAAATTGCACCTTTAGTTTGTTTATTATTATAAAGCTTCAGCGAATAGTGAAACTTTTGTCAGCCAATGAGCACAATGCTACCTAAATTTCTATGATTCTGCTTTGCAACTTCAAACTATGTTACATTTTAAATTTTTACCCAAAGTAAATTTTTTTTTTAATTACATGGTAAAATAATATGAAAGTGCATTGAATACACGATCATTTGTCGGCTAGAAAATAAGATTATTATCATATTGTACAAAGTCCCATAAAGCGATTAAGCTACGCTACCTGTTGGTTTAAGTTTTGATCAGTATCTAAGAACATGCGACAATTTTTTTTGACATTGCTAAGTCTTAACATTCTTACCAATAGAAAAAAAAGAATTTCAGACAAAAAGACTTATTGTAAAGATAGAACTGTTGTTCTAAAAATCGTTAATAGAAGATACTGCTTTTATATTTTTGGGCCACATTGGAATTAAAATTAAAATTTAGTGCTAAGAAAAATTAAATTTGTCCCTACAATATGACTGACGACACACGTACGTACGTACCTAACACACACTCTACAGAGAAACATTATACAGAGATGATGTGTTTTTATTTTAAATACTGCATGGAGCATTGCTTGCGGGTCTTTATTAAGACTTCAATCTTTTCGGACACAAAACTTCCTTCTGTAACGTCGGCTGTGTCTACGAAGTTTTTTTCTTATATTTGTCGCTAACTTCTAAAGTGACATACCGAGTAGATAAGAGAGCGCACATGCACAAGCCCATTATGGCCCAACTCCCAATACGGTAGTTGCCAGAAGTCGCAATATCGAAAAATCTTGTAAACAAGTACGCAGTAGGTCAAACGATCAAACTGACTTCATAATCAGACTAAACATTCTAGCATAATCCCATTGCATAACCCTTTTATTCCCCTTTAAAGCAGTAATGGTATCGGTATGATCAAGTTTGATGGAACGATAGAAACAGGTCCTAACTACCACAAACAAAATATCTTGAAAATAAATGGTGCAATCTTGTATATGCCCCTGGGCAGTCTCTTGCTGGATCAGGTGGTCGGTACCATCTTTTCAAGCTGCAATTTGAGTTACCAAAACAAGATCTTGCATAGCCAAGACGATGCAATAATAATATCTCCAATAATAATATTGACAACCTCTCAAAAATATTGTACATTATTACATTTTTGTGAAGGGAGATGAAAGGAGCTGAGCAATGTAGAAACTGCGTTGAACTTGCTTGGTATGGAGCAGCGCGTATACATGTGTGGGTGTAATTTTAAAAATTACACACACACATACGTAAAAATTAAAAATAATATTAATTTTGTCTTGTTTGTAGAAACTACTCGCCTGTTCCTGACGCCTTAAGAGCTGAACGTGGGAGAATCAAGCATACGTCTACTTATTGAAAATAATCGGAAGTAATATACCACTGTGCTGATTGGATTTTATTCGATCATAGATCATTAGGATACCCTGGAAGTTCTTTCGCAGAACCTTACTAAGCGTCCCTGCCTGCAGTGAATTTTAAAGCTGCTTGCCATTAGATTTTCCAAAACTTCTAAGTTTTCCAAGTAACTAAATAAATTAGGTTCGTGCTGCGTGGTATAAACTTAAGCAGTAATGAAGGTAAGCTAATTCAAAGCATCTTCCGTATTCTTAATGCATCTTGTGTCTCGCTTATGCCACACAATGGCTAGTAAGAGCTGTCTTGATATACCTCCCGCTCTCCTAGCTCAATATACGACGCGTAGTATCGGATCAAGATCCCCCCTTTTGCGGGTGTTACCTAGTCGCAGAAGCAGCTATGCAATACGACTCTCCATTTATGAAACTGTTTGTAACCGTATGTTTAAATTACCCTAAGGTCACACTCAGCCAACGTGCCGCAAGTTATTACGTGCTTTGACCATTAGAGTGCCAGTTCCAGCTACCTTACTGACTAGTATCCCTCGGGCTATTAGGCGCGAGCTTAGGCCTGAAAGTCACGCCATTTACAAAAAGTCACATTAGTTCAGTAGCTAAAACTTAATGCTAAAAACTATATAATTAAATACATAAAATCTATAGGGAAGTTATTTATTTAAGACACCAACTAATATGACAAACAGGGACGTTTTTATTAACGGAATGAGAGAGATATAAGTTAAAGAAAAATATTAAAGATAGTAGAAAACTTTTCGATTCAAACAGTTTTTAAATTTATTGGCACCAAAAGGATATTGAAAATTTTTTATGAAAACGAAGTGGTCCAAGGGTTACCTTAACACGATAAAATAGGGAAGAAATAGTATTCTGAGGAGAAAAAAAAATAGCTTCAAATAAGCGGATAACGTAGCTGCTATGGCCAGTACTAAAAAGAGATTACAAAGCAATCTTTAAAAATTACAGGAATACAAGGAACAAAAGAAATTAAAGTTAAGACTAATAACACAAAATAACTACAATTGGGAAAAGATGGCAGAATAAAGAGCATATGAATTTAAATTAAAAAAAGAAATTATCTAAATTAATAACACATATAAATAACTTCATTTTGGAAAAGCCGCAATGATCACAAACGACAGCAAAAATTTTAGTCGAAAGAAAGAAAATTATAACCACGATATTGGCATTACGAAAAAGAGCACAGTTAAATAGTTCAAGTGATGGACTTTATTGATTAGATACATTTATCCTATCTGTGTATAAATATAAAAAAAAGATGTGGAGGCCTGGAGGCTGGGAACGAATCAAGGATGTCCACGAAAAATCCGAAAAGATAGCATTAGAAGGCACCGATAATACACCAATATATATTTGCAGAAAATAAACCGAAAAAAGAATTTTGGAAACCGAGACTCTAAAAAAAAATTGCTTTGGAATGGGGAAGATCCATAATGGAACTATTCAAGAAAGTAAAGGTTTAAATACGGTTGAAAAACTAGTTTGATATTCTGTATAAGTCAGACGAAAAAAAAAGATGAAAGAGAAGCTAAAAGTCAATCATTAGAGATCATTTGTATTATAGAGAACTTGATGAATCCTAATACCTTAGCCACTACAGATATAATAAATTCAAAGTATATTATGTAAAATACGGGCAAAAAGGATGTAGGGGAAAGTATTAAAATATAATTGACAAAGTTAAGATGCATCAGTGTAGGTAAAGCAGGTAATTAAGCCTTCCTAAATATTTACAGTGGAATATACGATTAAAACGTAGAAAGTATAGAACATATGCTTTTTGCCAGGCAGCCAAGAACTAAAGCTATAAAGACTGGTCTAGAGAGGTACACTGAAAAAAAGTTTAAAGGACCAATTTCTCAACTTTTCAGTAAACAACGCCCTTTTACTGTTCATGCTACTGCTCTCTAATCTTTTATGAACTGTTGCCTTAATATTAGGGAGAAGCAGCACCAAGCTCTTGGGGTACCAGTTCTTGCAAGCTTTTAGATATCACATACATGCGTGAGAAAATGCAGATAGTATTTGTAAAAATTGTATGCAAAATAAGCATTTTATCATTTACCCACAGTGATTTTATTGTCGTCTCCACGCAGGGAATCCTCCTGCAGTCCAGGCTAACCTTTACAGTGAGGCACAGAGTGAGTAGATGAGTACGCAACCATTGGTCAAGTATAACGAAGCATTTTTAATAACACTATGTATCAACAAGACATTTTCCGCACTTTCTATAATTATTAAGCAGGCTAGAATCTGTAGAATAACAAGGTACACAGTCTATTTTCATCGTATATAAAATATCAAACAATGACGCACATACGAAATAACATTGTTTTGAAAACATACAACTAATTTCTGGTTATACAGCTAACGAATGCTTACCTATACGAATATTTACTCTGTGTCCCACCTCCAAGCTCAGCTTGGATTACAGAAAGTTCTATTGCTACATACGTGGAGCTAACAACAAAATTGCCTTGTTTTCATGCTTGAATGTTTATCTTATAGTCTATGTATACAGATCCTTTCTTTGTTTTAACATGCGCTGGTATTAGCTGCCTCAAAGCTTACGAAATCTGAACTCCTAAGTACTTGGTGTGGCTGCCTCCTGACTTTAGGAGAACGTATTACCTAAGATGAAAGTGCAGTGGCACCAACGTTTAAAGGGTGCTCATTCAGCAAAATTTTTTGAAGTCTAAAGAGAAAAGAAAATTAGGGGTCGGAAGAAATGATTAACCAAAGATTGAACCGACTACTAGATAGGGACACGATTAAGGCAACTCTTAAATATAGTATATAATTTAAATGGTTGGATGGATCAAGAGCGAAAAAAAACAGAAGTAATGGATATTAGTTGATCTAAATATTGGGTAAAAAAACCTCCAGATGATGTCGTCAAACATTATTAGAAATATAATGTAGATAGTACAGGTACTGATACTTAAAAATTTAAAGTAAAAAAATGGGTGAGGAGACTAAATATTTTTGGATCTTCGAGCAAAGAAGTAATCACGAAATTTGAGCTAAAGATAACTATGTATGTAAAGGTTGTAAATTTATGCATAAAAAATAATTAACCGTAATATCTTATAAATAAATAAAACACTACGCCACCCTTTAGTCTGAATCTTGACCTAGAAGTAGGATGTTTAAAAGTTATGTGGGTATCTACATGTTTCAATTGCTATGTAATGATAATGTGTTTAAGAGCTTTACTCATAAAAACTAACCTCTTCATCACATTCTAAGCTTGTCTGTTACATAAATATAAACTATGTCATCTTTAACATTTATATGCCTTTATAGTAAATATTTTAATTAAGTCAAATTGATATGATTAACTATACGATCAAATGTTGCGATTATTATTCGATATTTCATCGATCTATGTCGCGCGTTTCCGTTGGAAAACAACGATTTGCGTTAAAAAATTGATAATTAGAAATCAACAGAACGATAAAAAAATGCTTGCTCTGGCTGGGGTTTGAACCCAGACCTCCTTCTATCCGGGAAGGTGCTTCAACCAATTCAGTCACCAAAGCCTTGGCAAGGGTCTCTCTCTCATTGCTCTGTTTTGCGTATCTTTACAGTCAAACGCGGATAATATGTGATCTTATATATGTATATGCCTTGATGGTGGATATTTTAATTATGTCGAATTGTTATAATTGACTATACCATGAAATGCTGCGCTTCCTATTTAATAACTCATCGATCTATGTCGCGCGTTTTTGTTGCGAAAACAACGATTTTCGTTGAAAATTTGTCACTCAAAATTCAACAGAACAATGAAAAAATGGCTTGCTCCGGCTAGGGCTCGAACCCAAACCTCCTTCTATCCGGGAAAGTGTTTTAACCAATTCTGCCACCGAAGCCTTGGCAAGGGCTCTCTCTCATTGCTCTGTTGTGCGTATCTTTACAGTCGAACGCGGATAATATGTGATCTTATATATGTATATGCCTTTATGGTGAATATTTCAATAAAGTCGAATGATTATAATTGACTATACCATCAAATGTTGCGCTTATTATTCGATATTGCATCGATCTATGTCGCGCATTTTCGTTGGGAAACAACGATTTCCGTTAAGAAATTGTCGATTCAAAATCAACAGAACAATGAAACAAAGGCTTGCTCCGGCTGGGGCTCGAAACCAGACCTCCTTCTATCCGGGAAGGTGCTTCAAACAATTCAGCCACCGAAGCGTTGGGCTCTCCCTTATTGCTCTATTGTGCGCATCTTTACATTAAATCGCGAATAATATGTGATCTTATATATGTGTATGCTTTGATGGGGAATATTTCAATGAAGTCGAATTATTATATTTGACTATTCCATCAAATGTTGCGCTTATTAATCGATATTTCATCGATCTATATCACGCGTTTTTTTTGCGAAAACAACAATTTCCGTTAAAAAATTGTCAATCAAAAATCAACAGAACAATGAAAAAAAGGCTTGCTCCGTCTAGGGCTCTAACTTAGACCTTTTTTTATCTAGGAAGGTGATTTATCCAATTAAGCCACCAAAGCCTTGGCAAGGGCTCTCTTTTATTGCTCTGTTATGCGTATCTTTCCAGTCAAACGCGGATAATATGTGATCTTTTATATGTGTATGCCTTGATCGTGAATATTTTAATTAAGTGGAATTAGAAGGATTGAAAGAGGTCTGAGTTCGAGCCCCAGCCGGAGCAATCTTTTTTTTTTATTGTTCTGTTGATTTTTAATTGACATTTCTATAACGGAAATCGTTCTTTTCGCAACAAAAACGCGCGACATAGATCGATGAAATATCGAATAATAAGAGAAATATTTGATGGTATAGTGAATTATTATAATTTGACCTAATATGAATATAAACTTGCTTGATGGATGACATAAAAAGTTTTCTTGTGTCGTTGTGTAACATAAAAGGATACTTAATATTTTGTTATTGTTTTACGGGGAAAACATATATAAAGATAAAATGAGACGGACGTTTTATAAAGATTTACTCTGTTCAACATTTTTTAGCTTAGTATGGTACATTAAGCAGTCAATTTGATCTACTTGTAAGACGGAAATTTTCTTATTATTTTGACTTTTTTAATTTTTTGATTATGTGTCTCACTGAATCGTAAATGTAGCTTCTTATTCCAAGTAATAATTTTGTTTGAATCATTACAAGAGAATGTAAGTAAGAAATAGACTTAAATTCAAAGCAAAAAAGGTATCATGAGTTTACTTACACATAGATATCTGATTATTTTTTAAAAAATTAGAAAATTAAATAATCAACTCTAAGGGCCTCATAAATGATCCGAAATAAATATAAGCCAAAAGCTTATGTAGGTATAAATCAATGTTACCGTGAGTACTTACCTAGATACCTATAGTCTTAAAACCTCTATTTTATGATCAATTATACTATAGATAGTGAAATTTAAGAGATAGTCATAACGTTAAACACTGACATAGAGTGAGATAGTTGTGATTATAATAAGTCTTCACATAATGAGTAGATATGCTATGGCAGTTCAAGCTTACATTAACTCCAAACAGTCATCTAGAATTCTTTAAAGATTTTCGGGTCGTTTACTAACACAATTTATAAGAAAAAAGAATTAAGATTACTTTCCGTCGATTGTTTTTAACACAAAGATCTTTAAAACTGCTGCGACGACAAAATTTGTAATCGATGAAAAATCCAACCATCTTACCATCTTACCTCTTCAAAAGTTTTGTTTCTGTGTGTGTGTGTGCGTGTGTGTGTGTGCGTGTGTGTGTGTGTGTGTGTGTGTGTGTCTGTGTACAAGGTAATACCTTTTATTAAAATTATGGAGAGTACATGTGGACTTTCCCGGCCCCCATAAGATTAGTGAAAATGGTCGCAAATATCACGAACTTAAATAAAGGATGGGTCATAGTAGTTATTTTAAATCCAAACTTTCTCAAACATATTCGCAGTAAAGCTCCTATTGAGAGAATCGTGATACTTTCTTGAACGAGCACTTCCAAAATACCTGATTACTTTGTAATAGCAAAGTTTAGGATAAAAATTCTTGTAGCAATAGATATGGGATGTTTCATACTACATGAAATATGCATTTTATAGTAATACTCATGTTTCTCCATCTTTATCCTATCAAGACGACGAGTTTTTTTTTTAAACATAATCATTGTGGTACTTTTAAAGCCATAAATATCCACTGCGTTTGAAATTTCATATTCTTCTTCTCTAAAAATTTCTTATCATTGTATACTAAGTTCTTAATCAACATATCTTTCTCATGATGACGTTCTATTTTACCATGCTTGGTTAAATGTTTTTAATATGATTTTAATGGTAAATAAGCTTGTACTGATTAAATGCAGAGACGTCTAAACAGTTTAATATAAACCAAAAAAGTTTTTTATATCACATTAATTATTAGTTAAAAGAATAATGCACTTATTTTACATCAAATATTCTTTTAATATTTTATAAGGATTGAGAATAATTACTGATGTCTTTGTAAAAATAATACAGATAGTATTTTTTTCTACTAGGATATGAACAACTTTTGACAAGCTGATTTTTGAATGCTCTAACATATAAGCTTATGTTAAAAAGAACAACTTTGAGCTGAAATATCTTAAGATTTTGTCTCGCTCGGGGTATAAACAAGGACACTGTTGGATTTAGCTGATCAAAATCTATCAAATTAAACATATTTCATTTCGTAGGTTTTCGCAAAGGAGCTACCTTTAGTACCAGATTCAAGAAATTTTAAACATTATTTAAGACTTCTGTCAATCGGTTTGCAGGAAGTAATTAAAATGTACTGTTAGTCTCGAGGATAACTTTTATCCTATACTTAGTAGTAACTTGGCGCATTTTTGTTACCGCAAAAACTTTTTTTGGCCTAACACACTTATCTTTTTATTGAAAAGAAATCTTGTCTATTCTTTTATTCGAAATAAACAAGAAAAAGATGTTACATACGTTCGTGTGATAGGATATACGGACATATTATAAACGATCTAGTTATCAGACATATTTTGATAATGTCACAATATGTGCTTTGCCTAATCACACGGTTATTTTACGCGTCTTTTATAAATATACGGCTCTCCTGCATTTTGAAACTCTTTTTAGAATAAAATACTTCTCTTTTATGCAGTTTCCTCCACTTACTGCGAACCATGTCATTAGTTTTTTTACTGGTCAAAGCGATACTAGAAGTACTATTTTCTAAAAGGATTTAGAAGTTTTATCTATTTTAGCTTTACCTTTTTCATCGACTTAAATCAAGTTCCTTTAAATTCAGAGTTGATCTTCGGGAACAAAACAATAATACTTGGTGCCCGATGGGTAGGTACAGTGCGTCTTAAAGCGTTTTTACAGCCAGCATGTTATTGCCAAGTGCGTTGTCTTCATGCAAAATCCACAACTTTTTTCCCAATTTCAGCCGTTTCTCACGAAATTACTCTTACCGTGTTGCAAATCTTTTGAATAGTGAGTTTGGTTTACAGCTGTATTCTCTGATACCTATCTAATTGTTACAATGACGATGATGTCGAAAAACACGAATAGCATGGCTTTAAGTTTCGATGTCGACATTCATGCTTTTATAATTCGTAACAATGCAGGAGTTTCCCTGCGTATAAATTGCCACTTAATTTTAACATCGTATCATTATTTGCTAGTTATATCGCTAGTTTTATTGATTTCCATTAGTACATATGTTTCATGAAGCCTCTAGAAACAATTTGAGCAGTTAACAGATAAGCTTTCAAATTAGAGGTCACATTTTTCAAGACTAGATTTTGGTAGACTTTCTCAACGATCGAAATCCAAACAAATTTTTTGACCTTTTCTTTAAGGGCGTTTACAGTATCAGCAACTATCTGAATTCTGATGTGACGATCTCCGTGCAAAATTTTATTGATGATTGTCACTGTTGGCAACGTCAGGGCAGGCACAAGCCGATTTGGACGTTATTAATCTAAAGTGCTTCATTCGTATGAGAAAACCTTTAAAAGAACAAGAGAGGAAACCATTTACCCTGAAAATGGCTACGTCTCCATTTCCTACTTTTCGCCCTTCCAACTTAATAAAATTGCATAAAACTTTGGGTAGCCTAATAAATCCGATAGTTAAAGGGCGTTTAACTCTTACAGTTGCGGAAAATACTTAAAAATAAACAATTTTTTATTCTATGCATCATTTTTTGTGGCAAGGCAACCGTAACTTTAAATATTTTAATGGTTTATAAAAAGTTATCGAGAATAGTCAAAAATTAGAGCGAAGCATCCTAGTGTAAGATCTTTATCTAATGATTCAAGCATTTTTACTCAATATTATCAAAAAAATTTTCAAGTTGGAAACAGATGACTGCCAAATGTTCATTTTCTATTTAAATACAAATGTCAGGTTTGTTGGTGAGCTAGGTCATTCAAGCATTCCTGTAAGTCCACAACAATAATGTACATACGTATGTAACAAGAGGCAGCGTGCAGTTATCGAATGTTAAAACATTAATAACTATCTACTGATAGTGGGAGCCACATTTTTCTAGACGCTCGAAAGAGTAATGACAGAGGTAATAATTAGCTGATTGTTTGCTGGTATGTATCCATAGTGATGGCAAATAGTAGCTTCTGCTAAGCAACTGTGCTTGGTTTTTTCGCCGAGGACGTCGAAGACTCTGAGAGCGTTTAACCTTGCTACGTACTGCCTGCAGGTTTTTGCGGGTGACACCTAGGTATACCTATATCAGATGAAGATTGTTGTAAGTTATTAAAATTCAGTATTTTGATTATTCTTTTGCTTGCAGAAAACTTATAGTTGTATCTTACATCCTTTTTTTCCATAAGTTTTATAAGTTACATAAACGTGGACCATCATCTTCACTTGCTCCTTTGTCAAAAATTAATTTAGAATGTACAAATAAACCACACGGTGATTAGAGCATGACTATATTAATTCTATTAGTTAATCAATATTTCGCCTCCTTACTGAAGGCCTTTTAAGGATAAAACATCGTATAGGTGAGAAGACAATACATCTGTACAGACAGTCATGGCAACAAGAAAATGACTGTCTGTACAGAAGATGATTGTCTGTACAGATGTA
>JAPYYV010014811.1:0-10187 GCA_030522625.1 Copidosoma aretas
TTCTAGTAATTTGTAGCAAATTTGTGGCGAATTTGTAGTAAATTTGTAGTGAAGGAATTAATTTCGTACAGCCTACCAATTCCGAAATAATCAATGATCAGCTAGCGTGATATCGCGCCAGCAGATCACACTTGCGTATAGGCCACGACCTGGTTTAAAAAATATCTTTCTTGCAGGCTATTTTAGAGCTAATTTACAGTAGATTTATAGTGAGAGAATTTACTTTTTATAGCCAACCAGTTTCGAGATAACGAATGATCTGCTAGCAAAATATCACGCCAGCAAAGCACTTCCACATTACAGCTATTTCTAGGTTCAGAAAAAATTCATTTTGGAAGCATATTTTGTAGCTAATATCTAGTAAATTTGTAGTGAAAGAAATAATTTTGTAGAGTCCACCGATTCCGAAATACGAGATGATCGGCTTGCATAGTGCCAGGCTAACAGATTAAACGTACGTACGGGCCAACCATACATTCAAAAAAAGTTTTACTTGCAGGGTATTTTGTACCGGATTTGTAGTGAATTTATAGTGAACAAATTTATATTTTAGAATATATCGATCTCGAGAAATTCGATAAATCGATCGATTTGAGTGCAACAGTGGCATCAAACTTTTCTTTTTGACTAATCGGGGCTTAAATACTTTAGATCATACGTCTTAAATAGTGTGGAGGTAAGATTATATCAAAAAATTGATTTTACAGAGCCTACCAATCATCATATAATCTATTATCCTTATCACGCCAGCGGACCACACTTGTGTATAGCCCAATCCCTGGCTCAAAAAAAAGTCTAACTTACAAAGTATTTCGTATGTCTATTAAGCTAGCACACCCAGATGGCATTGAAAATCATTTTGAATTCATAAAGAATTCATAAAAATTTATTCCATATGAATGAATTTTAGAGAATTGAAAACGAATTTATTACGATTTCACCATATTCTGATTGAATTCTTAATTATTCATTCATAAGTTAAACCAAAATACTTTAAGAATTCTTAAAGTATTCGTAAACTGATTATATTATGTTACATAAAATGAGTCCCGAAAGAGTTCTTAAAGAATTTATTCTAGTTTGCGGTGTTGCCAGATTGCAATAAGAAGAACATTTTTAATTTTAGGACCAAGTATTTGACGTCAAAACCTTAAATTAATGTTTATGAATAAAAATGTACGTAACTGTGGGGTCAAAAAATTGCTACTACCTTAGGGCGTCGAATAATTAGCAAAGAATAACTTGAAAACATGGGAAGTCCATAAGTGTTTGGAACTTTTCCTCAATTGACTTTATATATAAGCCTAGCACAGTCAGACTTTTGCTTTTGGACCCAGTGATATCAGGTTCGAGCCTCATATAAACATAATTTTTTTTTATCTTGAAATTAAAGTAATATTGAGATTCACAATAATGGATTTATTATTTATTTAATACTGTCTATTGCTTATTAAAAATGATATCTCAATTCATAATAGATTTTGCATATTTTTTGTTTTATGCATATTTGCTAAAAAAAATAGATTACTTGATTACAACATTTTTTATTAATTTTCCATGGAAAATTAGTTTTTAATTTGAAACAATTTCTGGAAATAAATCTAAAAATTATCTCTACAATTTATGCTTTTAATCAAGGACTTTATGATGTTTTCTTGTTACCTTCAGTTTAATTATAAAAGCCAGTACATGTTAAGGTCCCTACTAAGTTAATATTTGTCGTAGAATAATGAAAGAAGTCTAATGTATTAGTCCAACTGATTTATATAAATCGAAAAATATATCAAAGTAAGTTAACCAATCAATAATAACTGTCATAGTGAATGAATATCAAAAACAAGATGTATGGTATTGATGATTGAATTTTTTTTAATTTTTTATAATGCCATTATATTCTATAATAATCATTAAAAACAAATTAGTTAGAAAACAAAATATTAAAAACTTTGGCTTATACTATACATCAATAATTTTTTTTGCAATTTACGAAAACCTCTTATATTTTAAACGAAAATTTCTTGCATGTAAAAATGGTGCTAGCTCACTAAAAAAAAGCTTACATCCAAAGTGAATAAGGAGACATGTATTTATTGTAAAATAATTTACATGAATTAAATATTATTTCATTATGAGTTTAAGAAATAATGAACTTTGTCTTATTTGACTCTTTTGAAAGTGAGCGCGTCCATAATTATCAGGTCTGTGTAATGAGATATGTTCTAAAGGTGTTCACCTTTATGTTCATTAACATGAACACCTTTGAGAATTTTAGGACTAACTATTGGACATTAATTAGGTTTAAATAAGTATAGCGTTGGAAAAAGTCGATGAGTGTATGAAACGTTTTATCACATATCTACCACAGTAAGTATAGCCCAGTCGGCTAGAAGTCGGCTTTTGGATCTGGCGGTACCTGGTTCAAATCTCCAACCAGAAATTTTTTTTTTTTTTTTACGTTTCAATTGTTCTGAACAATGCTTTTTATACTTCGCTTTTCCCGAAAAATTTCCTTGACTTATAAGAACTGCAGGTTTCTTTGATGACTTTATTATTTTTCGAATAAATTTGATCTATACGGCACACAGGGTTACCAAAGTATTATTCTTGAATACTCGAAAGAATTCGTACTCATGTTCGGGAATTGTGCTGAAAACTTTTTCATGCACCTAAAAATTCAGTTTTTAAAAAACTTTTCCGATCGTTTAATAACGTACAAAATAAAAATAATTGAAATTAAATTTGGTTTTGAGAACCAAACTTATAAAATTTTTACTTTGTCAAACCTGAGACTAAAACTATTGAAAGATGTAAATGAACATACAAAAAGAAATAGTGAATTATTACAAGTACGGGTCGATAAGTGTATGGCACATCTCATCTCTACAACTTAGAGGCTACCGTAGCTCAGTTGTATATGTATGTCTTTTGTTGTCGAGCACGTAGATCGTGGGGTAGAATCATTTAGATTTTAATATTTCTTTATCAGGACTTTCGGTAATTTTTTTTTTTCTGTTCTAAAGTATGCCCATTATTATCTTATATTTCGTTCTTTTAAATAGATGCAAAAATGTAACATAGAATATTGAACGCTTTCAAAGTGGAACTGTCTTGCAATATGAATTACCAGCCAAATCATACCTGAATTACTTTATTTCCATATTTTTTAGAGGCAGAGATAGTTAATGAGTTAGTAAAATATCGAACGGAAATTTTTAATTCGTAAATTATTAAAAACATGAGCTGAACGTCATTTTATTCTATATTCACTTTTTAGTCATAAAGAATTTCATAAAGAAGTTAAAATTTTTTTTTAATCGTCAGTGGCAAAATGATAATGATTTGGATTAAATTTAGTTTGATTCACATATTAATTAGTGGACCAAATAGAAAAAAGATTACCACGTCCTACTCAAGGTTAAAATACAAAAAATTAACATGTACAAGTGATTCGACCCCACGATCTCCGTGTTTGAAAGCAAAAGACATACAACTGAGCTACGATAACCTCTAAATTGTAATGATGTTTGTAAGATGTTGTAAGATGTTTCGTACATTTATCGGTCCGTCCTTGAATGATTAATTATTTATTTTTCTTTTTTCATTTACATCTTTTAATAGTTTCGTCTCAGGTTTGAAAAAAATTTTGTAAATTTGGTTTTCTAAACGAAATTAAATATCCATTATTTTTATTTTGTTATTGAACAATCGAGAAAGTTTTTTAAACACTGAACTTATGTACATGCAGAAGTTTTCAGCACAATTTCCGAACATAAGAACGAATTCTTCCGAGTATTCAAGAATAATACTTTAGTAACTCTGTGTGCCGTCTGGGTATGGATCAAATTAATTCGAAAAATAATAAATTCATCGAGGAAACCTGTAGTTTTTATGAGTCAAGGAAATCTTTCGGGAAGAGCAAAATATGAAAAGCATGGTTAAGAATGATCTATACGTAAAGAAAAAAAAAAACCTGTTTGAAGATTTGAACCAGGTACCATCGGATCCAAAAGCCGACGTCTAGCCAACTGGGCTAGACTTACTCCGGTAAATGTGTGATAAAAAGTTGCATACACTCATCAACTTTCTCCGACGCTTTACTTATATTAAGCTGATTAAAGTCCAATAGTTACTCCCAAAACTCCCAAAGGTGTTGATGTTAATAACCTATCCCATTACACAGACCTGATAATTTTGGACGCACTCACTTTTAAAAGAGTTAAATAAGATAAAGATCATATTTTATTTAACTCATAGTGAATTAATATTTTTTTTAAGTAAATTATTTTACAATAAATACATGTCTACTTATTCTCTTTGGATGTAAGCTGGTTTTTAGTGAGCTAGCACCATTGTTATATGTTAGAAATTTTCGTATAAAAAGTGAGAGTGATCATGCTAATAAATAACTAACGTCAGAAAATATATTCATCGACTCAAAATTAAATAAAAATACACATAAGAGAAACAATCGCCTTGTGCAGTTGTACCTTATATGAACGTAAATTATTTCTTCTCCATCGAATCCGCTCTAGCAAAGTAGATACGGTGCTCGACACAGTATTTTTTTCGGTTCAGGTTCGAGTCCTACCATCTTCGGTCACGCAATCATTTTTTTTTTTTTTCTATTAATGAGTGTTTTGTCTAATTGAAGAATAATTTTAAACATCTTGTACATACTAAAAGTTATTTTAAAATTGTTGCGAAAATGGAGAAAGCACTTTACACGATTCTGACACGTGTCTGTTGAATCTCTACTTTTATATTTCTTTCTGTTTGAAAATTCAGTTAATATAATACAGTACAAGTCTCAAATTATTTTGCTGCAATAAAATGACACATGCATCAGAGATAGTTTGTACATGACTATTCATCGCTGAAAATATTTTCCATGTTGCTCGTAACAAAAGCAGAATTTATACCTTGAACACGTATCTTTGTACTCTTTTGTAATGTATTACTTTTAAATCTTATAATGAAAAATCTCTCGTCAGTAATAAACCAACTTGCCCAGATACCTTAAAAATAGTGTAATCAGGAAATGTTTTTCAAGCAATCAGACCTCAAGGAGAAAGTACTAAAAGTCTATTGTGAATAAAGAAGATGTACTAAGTAATAAGCAACAATAAAATTTTTATGAATAATTAATTAGTTAAAAACTTTATGTAATCTAAATGTCAATTAATTTATAAAAAAAATTATGACAACCTGCGGCACAAACTCGGTATCACCGAATCCAAAAACAAGAACCTAGCTAACTGGGCTGGACAATTGCGTAGCCTATCACAAACAAGTTCCATATACTTGTTGACTTTCCGATGTTCTTAAGTTATTTTTTAATTTTTTACTAATTATTCCACTTTTCCAGAGAAATGGTTCATATTTTGACCAAATTATAACGTTTTTGTCCATCAGTAATTGATTTAAGGTATTAACATAAAAAACTTAGTTTTTAAGGTAAATATGATTTGTTTAGCAATCTGGCAACATCGTAAAATCAAATAAATTCTTTAAGAACACTTTACAAACTCTTTTGTTATTATGCTTTAATATGCATTGATAAGAATGGGGAAAAAATAGAATAAAATAAATATCAACGATAGGTAATTATTATTCTTCAACAAATAATAAAAATAATAACACGGAATTTTTATGCAAATTAAAGTAAATTAAATATGATTGATCCATATGTAAGATAATATTAACGAAATTAACCATATCCACTGTAGCTCAGTGGTAACGTAAATGCTTTTCACGCGGAGGCTCTTGGTTCAAATCTTTGATCCAACATTTAAAAAAAAATTTTTAGAATTTTATTGAAATATATTTATACTTGATGAATTCTTTAATAACTAATTTATAAAAACATAACCTGATGCGATTATGAATACATTATGAATTCTTATTTCACTCTAACTTAAATGTTCTAATGAATTCATCAAATTAACCCGAGTACTATATAAATTTATTTGGAATTGTTTTTGCCGTCTAGGATAGCCACATCGTAAGGCCACAAAGCTAAAAATACTATAATATTCTTGCTAATTTGTTCTTAATTTGTTGCCCAATAGCTGATTTTGTTGCTCTTGCCGTTTTCGAGAAACAATGGACTTGCTGGCTTGATATTAAGCTAGCGTAGCCACTACGATATTTCCAAAACTAATGATGTTTTCGAATGTGTATAGGAACCAGAATTTGTTGCTAATTCGTTGCTGAAAGGATGTGCAAAGATTAATTTTTTTGTAAAAAGCCATCGGCGTATAACTTTGATACTATTCTTCAAAATGTCATTGTTTATTTACCAGTACTTGAAAATGTTAGCTATTAGTCTTAACTGACTATTTCACAAATAAAAGAACGCTGCCAATTCATTGGCACAAAGCTTCCTCTTGTTTTTTCTTTGCTATCATTTTTTTTAGCTGTACCTATATCTTCTTAAAATGTTCTTTTTTTATTATTACAAAAACTTAACAATAACGATATTTTATATGAATTTTCAAGCATGGAAAAATCTGTATATCGGGCTAATAGATTTCTATAAAAACATTGATTTTCAAATCGAAAAATTTGTTTCCCACATATCGTGGTAACATGTACTAAATCAACGATGAAAAACCAATTAATAGATTTTCTATAAAAACAATCATGTTAGTGAATAAAGTGAAATGATTAAATTTTTTCTCAAATATCAACCAGATCTTATAAAATAAATGCCGACGTACCAATATTCAAAACCGAATCTTGCATTTTTTAAATCTCATCTTTAGACCTTGTTAACTAAGACATTTATATGATTTTTCATGATTTTCATCGTAAATTATCTAAAATCGCTGCCAATTAATTAGCACAAAGCTTACTTAACGACATTCTTTCGCAATTATTTGATTTAAAAAAATTAAATAAAATATAAGAATGATTAGCAATCTGAAAAAAGCTATTTAGATGCTGTATGGTGTGAAATTGTTTGTAAATAAGTGTATGATATTTAGCCAAATAGTACAAAAAATATTGTTAAATTTTTTTTTTAATTGATAACAATTGAAAAAGAACTTGAAACTGATTACTAAAATCAACATACGTAATGTAACTATCTTTTTGCTTAAATATTATTGAATTATATGACGCTATTTAATTATCTATGGAATATAACTATTGACGGAATCAAAATTAATTTTTTTCTTTCCATCGATAGCAAAAAATATTTTTTAGCATAAAAATTCGTTACAACAACCTGGATAGGGTATCAATCGTCAAATATTCTTGTGAACAAATATACAATATAAAAATAAACGTTTTGAGCCCAAGATCATTGAAATAACTCAGAGGGTTCCTGAGATATGACTGATCCAAGAAAAAGACCGCTGACAACAAATTAGCACAAAGCTTCCTCAAAAACATTATTCTGCTATTATTTACCTAAAAAAAAAAAATTAAATAAAATAGTAAAATGATTCAAAATGTCAAAAGAAGCTATTTTTATGCTCTACATTGTGAAATAAAGTTACGAACGCGAGTCTTCTTATAGTTCGTATAAATAATGAGTTCCAAAAATATAAATTCATTAGCAACAGTTTCTACCTTACCAGCAACCTTATCTTGACTTACAAATAATTACACAGCTGTTTTTTAATAAAATAAAGAGTATATCCGACAAGCTAGTACTTTAAGAACTCTATCAAGGCAAGATTTATTGTAATCTATTGCAATGTTACCATTTAAAACTTAAAACTAGATTTTTTAACCCTTAGAAGAGTAAAAAACCGGTTTTTTTATTAAGAAAATCGTTATAAAATACGTAATAAGGTATAAAACTCAAATTTTTTATAAGCAGTCGCAGTAAATAAGTAAAATAAATCTTTTAATCATCACAACTCTTAAATTTCCTACAGAGACCCGAGTGATTTTCCACAAAAATGTTAGTATTTCTTCAATAAATACTATACAAAATGACTTATCAAGATAATTAAAAATGGAAAATAGAGCTTTTTCGAAGCACTGTCAGATGTTACTATTTAGAAATTTAAATAAAAATTTTTCCACCTTTAAAAAGCGATTGAACAAATAATAATAACTTATTACTCAAATCGAAATATGTGATATATCTTGTAGCTAAAATATCATTGAATGATACAACGCTTTTTAATTATCTATAGTTTATAAGTATTGGTGAAATTAAAATTAAATTTATTCACCCAAAAAACGGCAAAACAGCTTTTTTAGCATTAAACATTTCTATAAGAACCTTATTGGAGTATAATTCCTTGAAAATTTTTGGGAACCTATACAAGGACATAAAAAAAAACTTTTTAAGACATAGATCATTAAAATCATTTAAAGGGTTTCTGAAATGAACACGTCAGTTTGTAATAGTCTAAATAAAACATACAAATTTCGAAAAAATGGACTTTTCGAAAAAATTAGCTTTAATTGGACGCCTTGGACAAAGAAAACCTGATAATGGTATGTTGCAATGCTAAAATAAATGGTAATGTACCCCTACACGTTTTTCTTCCATCGACACGTCTTATTACGTATTTTCTCCCAGTCCTCAAATATTTTTATTATACAAATGTAAATATCACTGATTTAATAGAAAAAATAATAATTTTTATTTAAAAAAACGACATGATATGAAAAAAAAATTTTAGTCTAAAATGAAGGTGTTCTAATAGAACTATTAAAGCATTTTTAAGTTTATCACTCTAAAAAAGCAAGAAACCGCTTAGTGGACACACAAAATCGTTATAACAACCTTAATAATGTTAAAAACTTAATTTTTATTTTTGAATGATTACAAGGATATAAAAACAAATATTTTAAGCGTTATATAATCGAAATCACTCGAAAGGTTTCTAAGATATGAGTAATTTCCAACAAAAATTTCAGTATTTCTTTAATAGAAACTAAATAAAATATGATATCAAAATAATTCAAAATGAAAAATAAAGTCATTTTGAAGCTCTATCAGATGTTACTATTTAAAAATTCAAATTTAATTTTTTTCACCTTCAAATAAGTAAAAAACCTGTTCTTTGACCATAAACATCGATATAAAAACCTTAATAAGGTATAAAACATAGTTTTTTTTTCTAGCCGCCATAAGGATAAGAAAAAAAATTTTAAGCCCAGAATCATTGAAATCTACCGTTGGTTCCTGAGATATGACTGTTTACACACACACACACACACACACACACACACACACACACACACACACACACACACACACGCGCACACACACACACACACACCCACACACACACACACACACACAGAGAGAGAGAGGGGGGGGGGGAGAGAGAGAGAGAGAGAGAGAGACTATTTATAAAAATGGTATTTTTTATTTTAGACACTATTCAAGGTTTAATAAATATTTTCAATAATGTGAAAGAAATATTTTAAGCCTTATGGGATTGGGCTATACACAAGTGTGGTCCGCTGGCGTGATAAGGATAATCGATTATATGATGATCGGTAGGCTCTGTAAAATCAAAAATTTTGACATAATCTTACCTCCACACTATTTAAGACGTATGATCTAAAGTTTTTAAGCCCCGATTAGTCAAAAAGAAAAGTTTGATGCCACTGTTGCACTCAAATCTATCGATTCATCGAATTCCTCGAGATCGGTATGTTCTAAAATATAAATTTGTTCACTATAAATTCACTACAAATCCAGTACAAAATACCCTGCAAGTAAAACTTTTTTTGAATGTAGGGTTGGCCCGTACGCACGTGTGATCTATTAGCCGTGTGATCTGGCACTATGCAAGCCGATCATCTCGTATTTCGGAATCGGTGGACTCTACAAAATTAATTCTTTCACTACAAATTTACTAGATATTAGCTACAAAATATGCTTCCAAAATGAATTTTTTCTGAGCCTAGAAATAGCTGTAATGTGGAAGTGCTTTGCTGGCGTGATATTTTGCTAGCAGATCATTCGTTATCTCGAAACTGGTTGGCTATACAAAGTAAATTCTCTCACTATAAATCTACTGTAAATTAGCTCCAAAATAGCCTGCAAGAAAGATTTTCTTTAAACCAGGTCGTGGCCTATACGCAAGTGTGATCTGCTGGCGCGATATCACGATCATTGATTATTTCGGAATTGGTAGGCTGTACGAAATTAATTCCTTCACTACAAATTTACTACAAATTCGCCACAAATTTGCTACAAATTACTAGAA
>JAPYYV010014814.1:0-17188 GCA_030522625.1 Copidosoma aretas
TTGAAGGTGAATAGTGATTATTTTTGCATAAAAAAAATGTTTGAAATGACAGAGCAGTTGATATATCAGCTGATATGCCAGCTGATATGTCATCTAAAAATCATATTTCTAGTTTCTAAGGTAAAAAGAACCGTTACACATATTCAAAACGTATGTTTTTCGAAGTACCATGAGGATGGTACAACCAATTTGACACACTAGAGTGCTGTAAACTGCTACATTTAACGCTTTACTATGAATTTGTACTTTTTGTGGTAAGTTACACATGACATTTTGGCATGACATATCAGCTGATATATCAGATGACATCTCAGATGACATGTCAGCTGATGTTTATCAGAAGGGTATACATGTATAAGCCAGTTATTTGAATAT
Source organism: Copidosoma aretas (assembly GCA_030522625.1). Lineage (NCBI taxonomy): Eukaryota > Metazoa > Arthropoda > Insecta > Hymenoptera > Encyrtidae > Copidosoma > Copidosoma aretas. The sequence goes on from JAPYYV010014814.1 coordinate 376, forward strand.
ATACAAGCAAGTGATTTCACTATTCAATGTAAGCACCAGTATGCTTGATGATACACAAAGAACACAAACAGTGACATAATTCTTCATGTACCATGTAGCTAATCTTCTGAATCCAGAGAGCCAAGTCACACTGTATTAGAAGTGGGAAAAACATGATTACTTCATCTCAATTTACTTTGTAATAAATAGATCTATATAGAAGTATATGAAACAAATCGAGTATATTCAACCTCAAAGAACAACACAACAACAACGGCAGCGCAGCAGACTGTTTATTTGATGCGTAGCGTCGAGTGAGAGAGTAGTAACCTAGCCCAAACTTAAAAATCTTACTGAATCGGGACAAAATAAATATACTTTGTGAGTTTATCCGTTTCATGTTTCAAAATGAAATTACAATTTAGATTATAACAAAAGAGTGTTCAAATTACTAGTAAAAATATAGAGAATAGCACTCAACTCTCGTTTTTGTTGTTCTTAAACATTTTTTGCTACTCATTAAAACATTTAAACTCAGTGATGCCTTGGCGCTATTGCTCATAAAAAAGATTATTTAAAAATATTTTATCATCTTACTGCAATTTCCAGAATTGAGCGCTATTCCGTAATAAATTTTAAGTTGATTCCTCAAATCTCACTCGATTTCATTTAGTATTACTGGAGTAAAGTGTGAAACGGTGAATTGGCTTATTAGGACACATAACCTCACCCTCCGACGTCCTCTTAAACCCATGATCAATGTTCATGATCTACAAGCAAAAGCAATTAATTTTAAATCAATCCTTTTACGGGTACATTTTTTTTAAAAGTACATTTATTAAATTTTAAATTGTTGTAATTACAAACTCAAGCAATCCAAAATAAATCTACTAGACTATGAATTAGTTGTCGGACACTGAGCAAAATTTAAATCACTTACAGTAAAAGAAATAATCAGCGAAATTTTGTTATGTTACTGACAATACTCGATGAAAACCAACGTATGAAGGCGGCAGATTCTTTCACCGGGGAATGATAACCAAAAAGAAATTGTTTTTTAGAGGAGATCGTTAGAACATAAAATGGTCAATTTAACGATACAAGGATAAATAAATGAATGTATGTGAAGAAAATAATATTTTTTTCCATACCTCCAGATGAACTACGACTTCCTCCCTTGTTATCTTGAGGCGAAAGTACCACGTTCCCCCTTGGGTAGAAATTCGCATTCGCTTGCTCGTAGGAAAGTATTTTGCCATCCTCTGCGAGTTTGACACCCTCGCCTTCGGCTCGGGAGGCAATTTCCACGCAGAGGATGCCAAAATACTTTCCTAACAAGCAGCGAATGCGATTTCAACCCAAGAGGTTATGTTGCACTTTTACCTCTCGAATTTAAAAAAAACGTCGTACTTCTACCGGAGTTATGGAAAAAAACATTATTTCTTACGCGGGAGGTAAATAAAACGCCCGCACGTACATGTTGTAACAAAACACGTGCGTGCGGAAGTTGTATTTCCCCCTTGTAAGAAAATCTACTATTTTTATTTTCAACTGTTTATATAACTAAAGAACAGCAGAAAATACAGCTTAAAATTTAGCTGTATAATGTGCTTTTTAGCTCTATTTGTGTTTTGTTTAGCTAAAAATTTAGCTCTGAATTGAGGTATGTGCTCCTGTATTTTTAACTATTTTTTCAGCAGTACTTTTATCTTTATCTGCAGCTCTAAAATCGGCTGTATTTTCAGCTATTATTTGCAGCTGTGTAATTTTTAGAAATTTTGTCATAAAAAAAAAATATCTGGGATCCTGAGACGTTGATGTACACAAAATTAGTGGCCCTCGTAGATAATATCATGCGGAAGATAACACTTAAAGTGGGAAACTAAGCTAATTTACAACAAACTCATTATTATTTAAGTTGATCTATTACATATTGTCATTGCTGGAAATTATAATAAATTAGCTTGGTTCCCTACAGCTAAAAAGGAACGTTTAAATGTAAGATAATTATTAACAATGTATTTTTTGTACTTTAATTGTGTCTTAATTCCGTCATATTTGGAAAAGTCCAGCTGCTGAATTCCAGCATCGCCGCAGCCATAACTCATGTAGATGAAACGTATTAACCTCGTGTTCTTGTTTAATATAGATATTTAACTCAATACAAGTCAAATAAAGGCATGACGTATATTTCAACTTTTACTCAACTAAAATAAACTAAAACATATTATTTTCTTAAATAACTGTTCTTGGTTGAACTTGATGATTTGAAATTTAGCACTAAGCATGATTTGAATTATTAACGTGTGACTTGTTCTTGTTAAATATTTCAATAAACTTTAATTAAGCAATTATCGATGGGGCTGTGTATAATACCATGTGAAAGGGAGTGTCTACTTACGGAATTAGGTGATTCCGACGTCATTTCGCGTGTAGAATCCGAATTCACTGTTCAATTGTATGAAAATGTCGCATTATTTGTTTAAAACGCAATTGTTTGAACAAATAAAAAAAAAGTATTTTTGGAACAGGAAATTTTTTTTCTCAAATTTGTCTATGTAAAGATGAAAATTCCTGTTATAATTTCTATAATAAAGCATTAAAATAACAATATAGCTAACTTTTATACTGGCTATAACTCCGCAGTGTATGTACGTATATATTTCAGATCTTCATACGAAAACTAGCACAGCTCAGACTTTATGCTATATGTTCACGTAATCGAATGAACAAGTTTTGAGAAAAATCTGCATGTGTAGATAAGAATGCAGACCTGCTCAGTTTACTTTCAACTGATTTCGTGACAACCTAACTTTCAAAAAACAGAAAAAACGCGATAACTCGAAAGGGAAGCAAGAAGGAGCGAAAACAACCATTTTTACGGGTTTTCTTAGAGGGAACTAAATATCGAGGTGTACAAATAGAGAGGTTACTATCGATAATGGAACATAACCTCAATCTTCTTATTCTGGATATTTCTTGATAATATCAAGTTAAAAAATTAAAAAAATTGTATTACGTTCATAATAATTATTTAAAAGTGCACAGATCATTTTGGCATAATTTTATGCCAAAATAAAGTTTAAGAAAAGAAAATTATCTATATCTCCAAGGAAGAGCAAAATAGATCATAATAATAATTCTTACGGGTTTCCTTGAGGAGAAATAAATATCGAGGGGCACAAGTACATATTTCAACTATCTTCGAAGTTATCACTTTTGCAATGAATCACGTGTACGCACCTCGCTTTTATTCAAACGAAAACCCCTAACTTATTGCGAAATTATATTATACGTAAAATATTTATAAAAAAAGGTACTCGTAATTTTGTCATAGAATGCTTAGTTTTTGAGAAATAAAAGAGCAAAGTTTACTATTTTGTTTTATTGTGCATTGTTCAATATATTTTGTCGATTTTTATTCAAAAACTATACATCTAATGCAAAAACTTTAGATCTACTATTTTCTTACAATTTTTAGTATGATATCATAAATATTTTTGAAATTCGTTTTAAATTTTCAACATATTATCACGAAATATCCAGAATAAATGAGAAATGTAAAGTACAACTCTTAACGAACAAAGTGGGCACCCGTTGGACGCTGTAGGATGGCCTCCAGCCCTAATAATTAATTTACAAATAACCACTTTTTTATTAAACAATTGCAATTGCGCAAAAACGGTTAGATGTATAAATTTCATTTTTGGAGGACTTGTACCGTACAAGAGCTACAATTTAAAAGCAGTTTCAGACAATTGTGATTGATTGTTTATTAATTATAAACAAATTTAAAAAACCGCTATTTTATCGGTTTTTTGCAATTTGCAAGTGAACTTTAAAACGGGTTTTAAACCAGCACGGCTTATTTTGTAGGTCTTTGGAATTGCTACAACTTCTTCCACAGGCACTTTGGAGTACAATCAACAGGAAAAAAACTATAACCAAAAAACCAAGTTTTTCCACCTTAAGTACTCTATAAAAAAATCTTCCTAATAAATTCAGTTGTCCAAATCTATGTACGTCTGATGCTGACTATCCAAGGCTCCTAAATCCGTCAACAAACTAGATCCCGCACTTTTTTTTTCAAACAGGGGTCTGAACGTCTTTTTTCCTGGTATAAGTGTGCACAGGATAAAACCAATTCATTCATGTGATGTGTACAGAGGAGGTATACAAATATTTTTAAGTGTCCGTTCTAAAATCACTGCAGCTTCATTGTTCCAACCGAGATTAGAATTAGTAGTATCAGCATAATAAAGCGTTTTAACATAAATATTTAGTCCCTATTCGCAAATAGTGTTATAAATTTCTTCAGCTTGAATAAAACCACATCCATCAGGTAATTCAGGCACAACAAGGAGTTTATTCAGGTATCAACTTCCTAGCTCAGTGAATAACTGCAGCGTTAACTTTAGATTCATTAAAGATAACTTTGATTTTTTCAAAAATTTTTTTTTATGAATTAGATTTTATTACACGGAAAGAAGTTTTATAGAGCAGAAGATTAGGTGGATCAACTCTCATAAGGTAGCTGGTGCTAAAACTGAAATGAAACGGACTAATTCTCTCCAAAAATATTACGGTAGTGAAACATATTACAGCCTCAACCACATCTTCTGTGAGAATGTTAACAGTGAATCAAAGATTTTTTGATTCGTAATATCGCCCAGTTGCTTCAAATTCCGATACAGAAATTGATTGCGAGTTATTCAAAATTTCTTCACTAGATTTGATTTCACTAACGGATCGTGAAGTGCTTGGCGTATCTAGATCTGTTAAACTAAGGAAATATGTAATGTTAATAATATTATAGAAGCGGTAAATTTTACCAAAGATTTCTTCTGAACTTGTTACTACATGAGCTTTTGCTGTAAGTACATAGTCTAAAGATGCATTTTCGGCAAATTCGTCGTTTTGTAGCTGATTCTCGGGATTATTCTCTGAAGGTGAAATTAATACTCCAATAATTAAATTAGAATTTAAAAATTAAACAAAAATTCACTTTTACTTAATCATTATTTTCAAATTACCAGGTTCCGGCGACAAATTAATACCTGTAGAAAAAACCTTAATGTCAAATCCATTAAATTCGTTGATCAATTAAAAACTTTTTGGTCTTACTGTCGATCATTTCAAAAGTCTTACAATGAGCAATATTAAACCATTTTTCAAAATAATTACACACGTCTTGCTCTATTTTTTTCATTTTCTCGGTTAGCACTTTTTTGCACGTCTCTGAAGTCATTATGAAGCTTGTTCAATTTTGCTATGCACCATAAATTTTCTTAAGTGGAAATATCTGCCTTTTTCCAAATTTTGCTTCTTCATAGAGGAAGCTTTGTATCGGTAAAAAAAATTTTTTTCTAGCAATACGTTAGAAGTGTTTTATATAGTGTCTAAAATGAGAAAATACCATCTTTAGAAAAAATCTGTCTGGCTGTCTGTCTCTCTCTCTCTCTCTCTCCCTCTGTGCGTGTGTGTGTGTGTGTGTGTGTGTGCGTGTGTGTGTATAAGTGTGTGTGTCTGTGAGTGTGTGCGTTAGTGTTGCGAAGCCGTCAGACTGACCGTCAGAAAGTGGTCAGCCGGACCGTCAGCCGACCGACGCCGACGACTAGAAAACTCCTGACATTGTCAGAACTCAGATGAAAAAGACGGCGAGGAGCGCGCGCGGACTCGCTAAGCAGCTGCGATAGTGAGAGGGTTATATTTACGCGATAATTTTTTTTTTTTTTACGACAATCTCGAATAAGTATAAAAGTAAGATATCTTTATTAAATTTCCAACTTAATAATTACCGCGATGTACAAAAACAGTTTATAGCCTTTTTATTTATTTACAGGTTAAAAATAGAGGCTCGTGTAAAGTAAGCAATATGAGCCAGCAAACCAGAATCGTCAACAAATATTTCAAGAAGCAAGCTTTAGAAGCTAATCGAAAGTCATTCACACACAAATGCTCCTTCTGTCCTCAGCAATATTCTTTTCACGTTACACGTATGGCAAATCATTTGTTGAAATCATATAAAGCCTGCCCAGATTACGTAAGGACAGAATTAAAACAAAAGGACAAGAAAAGAAAAAGAAGCCGCACTTCTAGTGAAAATCTAAGTGATGAAAGCACACTGGATTCCAGTGCAATATCTAGTCATAACCAAAGTACTAATAAGAATAATTCTCGGAAAAAAAAGACGACAAAAAATCAAGAAAAGTGTACACCAAGTTTTGTTGATAGTATGTCAACAAATGACCAACACAAGGCAGCAAATATCTACGGCAGTGTACACTTCTGGAATCTATCTTCATGTATTTGAAAATTATGATTGGCAAGAATTTTTTTTTTTCCTTCGTCTAAGCTTTAAAGTTCCATCCATGCATGATTTTTTAAACAAACTTTTAGATTACAAATTTGAAGAAGTAAAACTTGAAGTAAACAAAAAAGCCGAGGAATCTAGAAGTTTATCATTGCAATGTGATGCATGGACAAATATACGCAAAGAAGCTATAATATATTTCATTTTAATACACCAGCTCCTGTTTTCTTTCAAAGCGTTGAAGTCAAATGTCAGTCTGAAAATGCTGAATATCTTTCCCACGAAATAATCAAAGTCATGGACGAGATTGGAGTGAATAAATCTACTTCTGCTGCAACAGAAAGATCATTTAGTACGCAGAGATGTATACACTCTTCAAAGCGCAACAGGTTAACTACTGGGAGAGCATTCAAACTTACTTACGTAGCACACAATTTAAAACTTCTTCGTCAAAAAGCTGACGAAAAAAATAAGAAACAAAAAGTAAGCGTAGAGGAACAAGAAGAACAAAAAGAGAAAGAAAAAGAAAAGCGAGATGAAGAGCAAGAACAAGACGTACAAGGAAGTTCAGATGCAGATTTGGGACAAGAAGGTGATGCAACAATAGATTTTTCCAAAGATAAAAACTATTGGTTTCCTGTTTGACAATTAATTCTGATGATTACACATATAAATTAAAATATATATTCGTGGGATTATTTAAAAAAAGAAAAAATTATTTTCAGTTATATGTTTAAGATTGAATAAACAAAAAAAAGTTATTTAAAGTCTTTAAGACGGAACTGATGCGTATTTGTGACTAACAGATATTATGATGTAAAATATATAGGTTTTGTTATAAAACAAAGACAAACAAAATTTAAACACAAAAAAAATGTATTTTTAAATAATTTAGTCAAAACTAATAAATATTTAAGACAAACATTGAAACTTGCAGTATTGTAAAACAAATGTATATCAATATGTTTATTATTAATAAAAAATTTTAATAAATTTAAATACAAAATAAATTTGCATAAAGTCAATTTTTACTAATAACCCACATTTCCCTTACATCTAAAAAAACCCCTAAACTCCCGCACCCCCAAAAACTCACCCACACAGTCATATCTCAGGAACCCAACGGGTGAACTTCAATGATTCTGGGCTTGAAACGTTTGATTTTATATACTATCATTAATTAAAAAACGAGAATTCAAGTTTTATACCCGATTAAGGTTGTTATAACAATTTGTTATGTCCAAAAAGCGGTTACTTTCTATTTTTAGGGTAAAACAATTAAAAGTCGATGCTTTAATAGTTGTATCTCATAAGGCATTAAGACAGCGCTATTTAGAATGAAAAAACTTTTTTTTACTTTATGCCTTTTTTTATTGAAGAAAATCTACAATTTTTTTCTTGAATAAATTATATCTCAGAAACCCTCCAAATGATATTCATGATCTAGGGCTCCAAATATTTCTTTTTATATCCTAATATAAGTTCAAAAAAATATTTGACGTTTTATATCCCATCAAGGATGTTTTACAATTTATAATGCTAAAAAAACAGTTTTTGCTGTTTTTGGAGTGAAAAAATTTAAATTTGATTTCATCATAGGTAGGATATTCTATAGATAATTTTCCTACCTCGGGCACTTTTGCAACCCTGGTACGCCCTCGGTAGGAGAAATAGGATTCGCCTCCCATGTGCATCCGTCCAGGGTGGTCCCAACGGTCCCTCAGGCGTTGCTTTGCAAGCGCCCTCGGGCCCAGGGACCGCCCTGGAGAGACGCACATTTGTGACGAAATCTACTATTAATAGCTTTATATAATTCAAAATTATTTTAGCTACAAGATAGTTGTACCACGTATATCAATTTCAGCAATAAGTTCTAATCATTTGTTCAATTGTTTTTAATTTAAAAAAATTTGGACCATATTTTTTGTACGATTCGGGTAAAAATTATAATGTTAAGTACTTTCAAAATAATTCTACATCACAGAGCATGAAAGTAGCTTCTTTTCACACTTTAAATCATTCTGATATTGAATTTATGTATTTTTTAAGTTAAATGATTGCAGAATAATGTTGTTGAGGAAGCTTTGTACTTATTTATTGGCAGCGGTTTTAACTTCAAATACAACAATTGAATCGATGTTACTTAACGATTGGTACGTATTTCTTGTGCGATGCAATAACAGCTGCAGAACTTCTTTATTTGTCGGTAAGTTTGATAATTTATTGAATTTATTGTTTTGCCGATAATAAATATATTTTGAAGTGAGAACTTCTTTAGGCACGGCTCGGAGATTTCTTGGTTGGGGACTGAAACGGCAAAAAATATATAGATATACAAACGTGCGTGCGTACATACGTACACTGGACAGACACATATTCACGAACTGGGCGAAGCAGCAGCTTTGAGCATTGAGTGTCACTGCACGTGTTAAAGTAAGTAAGGTTAGGTGATAGCTGCTGTGCAATACCCGCTTCAGTGACACTCAACTCGCGGAGCCTCGATTTGCGGAATTCGCGAATTAGTGTCCGCATAGTGTACGTACACACACACACACACACACACACACACACACACACACACACACACACACGTGTGTGTGTGTGTGTGTGTGTGTGTGTGTGTGTGTGTGTGTGTGTGTGCACTCAAATCAAATTTTAAAGTGTATACCCTTTGATCTACAGATCATTAAAGAGTCAAAATGTCAGTTCCGTAACCTGTCCAACACGGAAATCTCGTTATAATATGTTATAGCAAACGAAAACAAATTAATTAAACGCTTTCTTAGGGTGGATATCTAAAATTATTGTCGGAGGTTTGAGGGAGTGGACCAGGACACAGGATAAAATAAATACTTACAGACAAGAGTATTTGCTCTGTTAAAACTCTATTTATTGATTCTTAATACACGGCCCCTCTATATGCACTCTTGAAAAGTACCCGATGTGTATAGACGCATGTATATCTAAAGACGTCAACCGGAGCACGGATGCAACAGTACTGACTCTGCTAGGCTGCGCGTCTGAGTGCCTGCCAGCGCAACCGCACGGAAAGAAATTTTGAAGTGGGAGACCTAAATTTTTTTCTGTGGTCAGATACTCCACGAGCTTGTATCTGCGCATGTCAAAAATTGGACTGTGACAGCCCAAGGTAGAGTTCAACTGTTATAGTGCAATACATATTGGTACAGCGCCGCACGTCTTGAGGCGCGAGGCTTACATAAAGTGCTGAGCTCGAGAAACGCAAGGTGTTACACGCAGCAACTCAAAGTTGGCGGTCAAAGACTACCAACTTTGAGCTACTGCAGTAAGTAAGTATGCCTTATAAGTGGTAGTATTTATATATGCATGCATATGCCTGTAGAGCTCTTCAGCCATATATAGAATCTGTTGATCCTATACGTATATATATATACAGGCGCTCAATGCTGTGTTTAAGAAAGGCAGAAGGAGGCAGCTCAAAGTTGGTAGTCTCAGACTGCCAACTTTGAGTTGCTGCGTGTAACATCTTGCTTTTTTCGAGCTCAGCATTTTATGTAAGCCTCGCGCCTCAAGACGTGCGGCGCTGTACCTATATGTATTGCACTGTAACAGTTGAACTTTACCTCGGGCTGTCACAGTCTAATTTTTGACATGCGCAGATACAAGCTCGCAGAGTATCCAACCACAATGAAACTTTGAAGTCTACTAGTTCATTTGCAGCAGTCTACCACTTCAAAATTTCTTTCCGTGCGCCGCACACACTTGCTGAGCGCGAGTGTGGAGGGGGGGAATTATCTAAAGAGTATAATGGCGTTGATGGCAAAGCTTTCAACCTGACACTCCCTCCCTTTGCCACTCCATTAGCTCCGGTCTTCTAATTTTCTCCACCTGTGAACACAATAAAATTAAGTAATAATACTCTCTTTTCAAATACATAACTCTAATTTAGGCATCTAAACTCATTTATTTCATCCAAATTTATGATTTTGTCTCCAAGCACTCTGTCAGCCTCCAATGATAATGGTTTAGTCATAATATCAGCAATATTCTCCTTTGCGTATGTCCAGAGAACTTTTTCCTTTCTTTTATCCACACATTGCTTTATAAAGTCTCCATGCGTTACTGATATATGTACTCTAACTCCTGATTTTTCTCTCTTTAGTAGGTTTTCTGTTATTTCCTCTAGTTCCTCATCAAAAGTCTTAAGTTTATGACAACTATCCACCATAGTACACTTAACAGTCGACATGTTGTCACACCAACTTGTAACAGGCATCAAGGTTCTTCCTAATACGTATCTTATCGACTTGTCTAGCGATATTAACTCTTAACAAGCATCGCTCATCGCCAAGTATTCAGCTTGACAAGTCGACAATGTGACGTATGTCTGCCTATTACTCCTCCATGCGATTGTATCTCCGAACAGTCTGATTATATAGCCTCCAGTGGAAGTCGAGTCATGACAGTCTCTAAAACTAGCATCTGTTGACGCCTCTAGTATTTCAGCTCTGCCTCTAAAAATTATGCCATCATCTGAACTTCCTCTTGGATACCTGAAAATTCTCTTTACCTTTAGCCAATCCTCTTCTGATGGATTCAATTGATTCCGAGATAGGTAGTTCACGGCAAAAGCTGTGTCTGGTCGTGTAGCATTAGCTAGATACATCAGACTCCCCATAGCTACTCTTTATGGTACTCTTTTGATTTCATCTTCGAGTGTGGTGTGCTCAGGCTTTTTTTCTTCCAGTTTGCATCTTTTGACTCTATTACTTACTTGTCTAGTTCCCATAGGTGTATTTTGTGGTTTGCATTCTGTCATGTTAAGTCTTTCTATGATAGTCTCTATGTACATACTCTGATGTAGTTTTAGCGTTTTATCAATTCGATTTCTCTCTATGATCACGCCAAGAAACACTTTGGGTACTCCCCAATTTTTCATGTCGAATGCTTTGCTCAAACTCTCTGATTTCGTGTAATTTTTCTTAATCGTTCCCTGCTATTAATAGATCGTCTACATAGAGCACGACAACAATTAATTTGCCCTTTTCCCTTTAGGAGAACAGACATGGTTCATAAAGATCGTTTTGTAAGCCCAGCTTTTGCGTTTCTACACTCAATCTTTTATTCCATCTCTTAGGGCTTATTTTCAATCCGTAAAGTGCTTTCTTTAATATACAGACATTTCTCGCTTTACGTTTTCATCTACCTCTAAACCACCTGGAATCTTCATATGTATCTCTTCTTCTATTTCTCCATTTAAGAAGGCAGTTTTTACATCCATTTGAATCACCTCCAACTCGTATTTGTTCGCAATTGCCTAGAAACTGGAGAGTAGGTCTCTTTCAGTGCGATGACATTTTTGTCCTTAAATCCTTTAATGAATAGTCTTGCTCTAAATCTCGTTGATCCATCATTCTCTATCTTTCTCTTAAATATCCACTTAGAGTCTATTATATTGATTTTTCTCCTGTCAATTCCTGTCTTTGGCTTTTCCACCAGATCCCACACATTGTTTGTTCTCATTGACTCTTACTCTTCATCAATTGCTCTTATCCAATTTTTGTTCTCACAGTGTTTGATAGCCTCTTTATATGATACAAGATCTCTATTCAAGGATGCGAGTAAGACATATCCCAAGTCTTCTATCTCCATATCTTCTTCATAATTTGTATTAGTAAATCTTGCAAAGCTTATGTCCTTTACCTGCCTCGCAGTGTTTGCGCTTATTGTTTGCTCTTTGGTTTCCTGCTTCCTTTTAGATTTACTATTACAAATTATAAAGATGATATGGAGAGAGAAGACTTGGGATATATCTTACTCGCATCCTTCAATAGAGATCCTGTATCATATGAAGAGGCTATCAAACACTGTGAGAACCAAAATTGGATATTTCTGGTTGTTACATTTGTATTTTGTTTCCGTGGCTCTACGTTAGATACCTTGTCGTCTATCTCCTTTCCTAATTTCTGTTTAGTTGGTCTTCCTCTTTTCTTTGTTTCTTTACTTGTTTGTTCCTCTTGCTTTTCTTCTTCCTCTTCCTCTCGATTTTTTAGCCAATTCTAGTCAATTTTCTCGGTTTGACTTTGTTTTTTTCTATGCACATCTTTATAAACTATTTTCTCATTAAATTTTACATGTCTGGACTTTAGAAATTTCCTGGAATTAGGATGCCAGAGAACATACGACGTTGGTTTGTATCCAACTTAAACAGTTTTGATTGTCTTACATCGAATTTTGTGATTGGCTTTGGTAGTTTCACATACGCTATACATCCAAACCTCTTAATTTGGTTGAAGTGAAACCTTGCTTCTGAAGCAAATTTTTTCAATGGTATTTCAAACTCAATTCCTTTGTGCGGTGATCTATTGTACGCATGTACGGCAGCTTCTACGGCTAATTCCTACATGCTTTTGGGTATTTTTCTTTGAATACATCATTAAATCTCTCTGCTAAACCATTAAGCTCTGGTGTGTAAGTTGGTGAAAATTCTGACTCTATTTTCTCCTTTTTATGAATCTCTAAAAATTTACCTCCATCATATTTTGTTCCTTGATCTGATTTAATATAGCATACTTTTTCATTTTTACCCAATAAATTTCTTCCTGATATAAGAAAATTCTCTAGTGCAGTTCCTGACTCTTCTTTAGTTTTAATGGGATAGGCTTTAGCTAATCTTGAATGTTCATCTATAAACACTATTATAAATCTCTTGTTACCGGGATATGAGGTTGGCTTAATGGGTCCTATAATGTCTGTATGTATAATTTGAAAGGGCCTTTGTGCGTTTGCTCTAAGTTCTTTAAACGGTAGTTTGTTCATCTTTGCCATTATGCAAATCTCACAACCCAGTACAGAGTCGTCAAACTTAACTTTTTCCAGTTCTTGCTCGCATTTTTGGAGTTTTTTCAGATAATTTAGCGATGCGTGGCATAACTTAATGTGCCACAGCATTCCCTCAGTAAGTTTGTTTTTCTCTAAATAGTTAGTCTCAAGCTTATCCTGACTAATTATATCCTCTATGTTTTCTAACGACTCTAGTTCCTCTATGTTGGTAGCATGCCTGGTAATCAGACTTGTGTCCCATTCAATTAGAGTCTCATTCGATTTCTCTACACTCTCAGTTGACTTTAATTCAATGAGTTTTTCTCTCTCCCTCCCAATTGCAGATGAGTTTTCTCTTAAGGTAAGTGTCGCTCCCTTCGGATTTGACAACCTTGCATTTGTGCCATCCAATTGTAATTGTCGAACGGACTCATTGTTTGAACATATTTGAGCTCTACAACAGTAATTTGTATTTACTTTGTTCTTTCGATTTTTATTGTATCTATCATTTATTTTAAATCTAACAGTCCAATTTGGTTTTTCGTAGTCGCCTTCTAAAACTTTATTATTGGAATTTTTATCATATACTCTAAATATCTTATCATCTAAATAAATTCCAAACCCGGCATCTTCTAACCTCCTAAGGAATAATACATTCTCTGATATGTCTTTGGCTGCGAAAACCTCTGTTGGTTTAAATATATTATTCTCTAGATTGTCAGACTCTAAGATTAAGTTACCTCTACCATTTATCGTTATATAAGCAAACTTCTTTTTATTTCCGCTTTTAATAAAGCTGTTTTCGCACTTCTTAAAATTAGATGGAATCATTGTTTTATTGACTATATGATCAGTTGCGCCTGAATCAGCAATGAAATCTATGTATAAAATATTCTTACCTTCGTTGGTTTCTTTGTTTTTATCTTTTTCTTCAGACGACTGAGTGACTGCTCTTCTAACCTGTTCCTGAGTTCCCTTATTATAACTTCTTATTTACTCTACCTCTATTACGTACTTTGTTTAGTTTATCTTTATTATTTCCCGAATTTTGAGCATGATCCTCTTTATCATTATTATTCGCATTTTTATTAACATTATTGTTAGAATTAGTATTGTTCTTACCTCTAGCAGAAGGACAATTTATGCCCTTGTGATTTTTTACTGCCTGGAAGTAGTAGCAAAACCACAAGTTCTTGGCTCGAAGAGGATACTCTTGAGCCCAGTGACCATCTCGGTTGCAGCGGTAGCACCGATCCTCTAACGCACTAGCTATTGGTTGGGCGTAAGCTCTATTGGCTTGAGGATTATCGCCTCTGGTACCTCTATTTGCCTCCTCTTTCTTTTCTGCCTCTAACTGAAATAGAAACTATTTTATTTCCTCTAAACTCATTTCACTCGTAGTTTGTCTTCTAATAAGATCTGCACTTCTAACCTCAGGGACAGTTTGAACTACTTCCTGATAGAGGGCTGCTCTTATCTCTTGTTCTGTTAAGAGGATTGGCCTCTTTGCACATTTCATATTCTCTTATTATTGACTTAAGGCGTACACAAAAATCATCTACTTTTTCTCCTCTTTTCATCTTAATTTGATACAACTTTGCTCTCACTGAAGTATGTGTAACATTCAATTCGGTTGTCTTCAACGAAAATAATCTTTCTATAATTTCTTTTGGTTCTTGGACATACAAGATTCTTCTATGATGACATTTATCAATGTGATTTATAACTATATCTCTAACTAAATTATTTCTTTTATTTATAGCCTCTACAGATAAATTCCTTTGACTTTTGTAGTTTGAGTCTATTATGTCATATAAATCATTGCTTATAAATTCTGACTTTAAGTAGTGCATCCAAATATTTATGTTTGATTTTTGTGCAAGCTTATAGTCTCTTTTAATGTTTAATTTTTGTGAATTCAATTCATCATTAAGACCTCTCTTCATGCTTGAATTTTCGGAATTTTGTGATTCATCTCCATCATGTATTTTATTTTTAACTCTAGAAACTTTATTTACTTCTAAATGTCTCATACGCAGCCTCTCAGCCTCTAAGTTGTTCCTTGATGCCTCTAGCATCTTATCAACAACTTCCTTCATGGTTTGGGCTGTTGAAGCTAGACCCTCCAAGCCCTGCATTGACGCGGCCAGCATCGAAATAGACGGAAGTTAAGTGATGGTCTTCACCTTAGGAATGGCCTCGAGGTTGGACAAATTTGGGACGGTCCCACTATAGACAGGCAGCGAGACACCAGTGATGGTGTTTAAAGATAATCCAGTATTGGCCCCAATAGCTGGCGTCCTCTCGCTGCTGAGTCGTCGGATGAAACTATGAAACTGCCTCCACCTCTACCCGCAGTAAACCAGGCTGCAGGACTAGGACCGTGCATGGCAACGGGTGCATGCGCGGGCTAGGATATGGGTACGCTGCTCGAATGTTGGCTCGTATTCGGGATGTCAGTCCGAGACTCCTCTATTATGAACTCGCTAGTTCTAGAGTCCAGCGTATCCTCGTCGTCGCTGTCTCGTTTGACGAAGCGCAGTATCTTATCCATCTGTCACGGGGTTGTACAAATGACTCAGACTTAAAAGAATTTGGTTTCCCTACTCTAATCGCAGATATTAAATTTTTAACTCTGACTTGACAATTTTGTTTTAAATCTTTAACTCTTGTACAATAAAAATTAAATTCTGCGATATTCTTGAATTTTGTAATGCGTAAATATTTTAAGTATTCTAAACCCTCTAAACCTGTATTCTAGAATTATTGTGAAATTCTTAAAACTCTTACTCTAAGTTACCATGTATTACAATACTTCTAATTTCCCAGGCTCTAATAAACTGCAAAAAAAAATTTAACCTCAAACAAAAATTAATTTTTGCCGTATTCTAATAGGCAATCTCTTATAGTTTACACTAGTCATTTGAGTGCTTCTAAGCCAAAAAAAATGAACTTTAATTTCCTTTAGCCTAAAACGAAAAGTTGACTCTCCCGCCCGCACCGAACGTGTGCTCGCACCCTGTTACAGAGTTTGGATTTCACGCACGGCAATGAAACCGTTTAGTGGTAAATCGATCGTGTGTTCACACAGGGCTCGAACGGGTTCACACAATTTTCCTAGTCGTCACCAGATTCTCGCGGCACAGCACGCTTTCCACTGATGACGACCCCCAGACGTACAGCTGAGTATTTAACATGGATTTTTAAGTGTGTGCATGTAATCAAATTTCACTCAGCGTTTGGTGGAGAATGGTGAAGAACAGCAGCAATGTAGTGCACCGTCGCGTACGTGCGATTATCAGTGCAGCAAAGTAGTTGACCGTCACGCGTGTGCGCCTATATGTGTGCATACATAAACGTACCGAAGCGAGAAACCCACTCTAATTTCTTTAGCATACTCTAAACAAAACACGCAAGACATGGGGGCATTAAAGGCAGGAGGTGCTCCTGAAGCAGATACAAAAAAACCAACTGCCTTCATTACAGTTTCTTATATAAGGTAAAGGGCCCATCTGTGAGACAGTCTGTGAGGCTGATCTGCCGTTTTATTTTTTTTTAAGGCACATGGATTTTAATATTCTTATAATTTTAACGTCAATCGATAATCAAACATGTACTGTCCTGGATTAAATTTTTATTATTGTGTGAAACACCAAGAGTTAATGTTTGGAGTGAAATAATTAAAGCAATGTGCATGTCCGTACTATGAGACAGTATGTT
>JAPYYV010014815.1:0-11152 GCA_030522625.1 Copidosoma aretas
AAAAAATAGTATACGTGACTCGTTCGAAAAGGCTTCTTTACGAACCTCGTAACGGCCCTCGCCTTCGGCTCGTGCCGTAAACCTCTCGGTTCGTAAATATAAGCCTTTGTGGACTAGTCCGTAATCTACTATTTTGGCCCTCCGGGCCCAAAATTTTTTCTGCCCTAGGGCGCAAAGTATTTTTGCGGGCCCAAAGTTTGCCCACGGGCGCAAAATTTCACTTTGCGCCCTCGGCAAGAAAAATAATATACGAGGCTCGGGCAAAGTAAAACAAGCGTGCCCTTCGGGCGCTCAATTTTTTACTTTCTGCCCTAGTGGCGTAATGTACTATTCCGAGTCGTTAGAGAGCATGGTCAAACTAGTTCCTGGCCATGAAATTCCCATTGGGAGACAAAACACACGAATGAAAAGTGAAATGTTTAAGTAATGCAATATTTTTTACGTCCCACTTTGTCCATAGAATAAAGAGATCCAAACATGATGTGTACTTACTTTTACAGATAGGAATGCCACTACTAAAGCGGCAACGTCTGACAACATGTGAAAACTGTCCGCTATTAGAGCCATGGAATTCGTCACGTATCCCACGATTATCTCGACCAAAAAAAAGAACGCCGTCAACCATAACATGGTCAACAGGCGACATTTTTTCCCCGTGAATCGACCCATTTTTCATACCTGAAAAATAAAGAATATTCAAAATGAAGGTTTGTATCAATCAAACAACAGTACTTTATCATCATTGATGCCATATTAAGGAAGCTAGGTACCAAAGTGTATGCATTTTTACTCGCATTTTTATGTTCATACCGTACCTAGACTCTGATTTTTATGTATTTTGGCATGGATAATCCGATTTTCGATGGTATCAGGCCGAATTATTTTGGCTGTAATTGCTATAAACAATTAAAGTGTAAAAAAGAAGGTTATTTCGAAATAAATGGAAAAATATTGGTTTTACAGAAAAAAGTTTCAGACAAAAGTTGTGCAATTTTTGATTCTACACAATTTTTTTTTTTTTGTCTTTTTTTTTGAAAAACTAATATTTTCCGAAACACACGCAAAGTTAAATATTACCATCAGTTCTAGGAATACTGATTTTATTTATAAATTAAAAAGGAAAGAAGTGCTGATCTTTGGAACTTCTCTATTTAATTAATTAGAGAAAACTTATTTTCCGAAAAATTTGCGAAAAATCCGGTAAAATATTGATTTTGGTCATAAAAATTATGTAAGTATTGATTTTAAAACATAAGATTATACATACAATATTAGATCAATCCCTTTCATTAGTTATAAAATGAAAAATAATGATTTCAATCTGCAATTCTTGCCTATTAAATATATAAATAAAATCAATATTCCTACGGTAAAATTTAGCTTTGCGTATGAATTTTTTCGATCTACGCGGAAAATATTAGGTTTCGAAAAAAAAAACATCCGAAGAAAATTGTGAAGGATTAAAAAATACACAAATTTTGTTGGAAACTTTTTCCCGTAAACCAATATTTTTAAATTTATTTCGAAAAAAACCTTTTTTTTTACACTAAAATTGTTTATAACAATTACAGCCAATAAATTAAGAATTTTCGGGGGTCCTAAAATTTCTAGTAGTTTCTGTAAAAACTTATAACTATTTATATTTCTCTAAAAAACAACCTTTGGATTCTTGGGATATCGCTATTTCAATCGACAAAAATCAACAGTTCTTGAAAATTCCAATTCTTTTTGCACAATACCTATAGGTACCCATATATAGGGTTAGTATCTTATATCTCTCCAGAATATCAGTGTATACAATTTCAAGAAAAGCAATTCAGCAAAGTTACGTCGCATCTTTACGTGGGTCTTGCCTTTTTTTTTTTTTTTTTTTTTTTTTTTTTTTTTTTTTTTTTTTTTTTTTTTTTTTTTTTTTTTTTTTTTTTTTTTTTTTTTTTTTTTTTTTTTTTCGTTATATCGACTTTTATTGTCTGTTGAGATAACCTTTTTTATTCCACAGACATCTAACAAATTATGCAAATAAATGTTGATTAATGGTTATTACACATAAAGATTTTCGGAGAAAGTTTATATCCATTGGGTGATTCCGCCCAAACTGGATCAGAATGACTTCAAAAATGGGTTGAAAAATATTTCTTTCACGTCAAATATCATCAACAACAAATATCCAAAGCGATTTCACTATACAAAGTTTTTGTGGTCAAAAGATATACGACATTTTGTCAAAGTGAATTTTAGTCAATTATCGAAAAAAAGCACGTCTGTCGCTCTTGTACGTGTATAGGTAAGCTGCTTGCATGGTTAAGGTATTCTAACTCAGCTCGAATGAAAGCTGGTACTACGTTGTTGAGCCTGAGCTTTCGCTTAATGGCTCAGGATCGGGAGAGGAAGATAGGGAATTCACTTGTGAATCCTAGCGTCGAGGTTGAGGGATTTCTTGAGGTAGGTACCCTAATACAGCAGCCGCTGCAGTGTGTTTGTGACGGCGCTCGCTGGGATTTTGGGGGCGCTCCACCGAGCCGATAGTCGGGCCACCCGGGGCTCTGAACCGATCGTATGCTCAAGGCGCATCACGGGCACAAAAGCCGAGCCGTAAGTGTCCGACCGATAGTAACAGCTGCCGTGCCGATAGCGAAACTCGTGAGTGGGGTAGCCGTCAGATTAAGGCTCCTTTGGCACTCGTCTCCACAAACGCACTCACGGGGTTCGCTTGGAATAATTATGGACGATAGCCAGCATTCTGTTACGGAAAGGCGTCACCTCGACCAATCGTAAAAGACACACGTATGCCAATTTTCGTCAGCAGATAAGTACAAGTCTGCAGCTGAAAGCATCTGGAATGTAGATGAAACGGGAATTTCAGTAGTGCCTAAACCATCTCCAAGAGTCATCGTCAAAAAAGGGAAAAAACAAGTCGGTGGCAAAACTCTTGCTGAGAGAGGAGAGACAGTGACTGCTGGGATTTGCATGTCAGCATCTGGTGTATACATGCCACCCATGTTAATTTTTCCTCGGGTTAAGGAAAATCCACAATTATTGAAAGGGGCACCAACTGGAGCATGGGCTGAGTTCCACAAAATATATGCAAATGGATTTAATGTTAAAGTGGTGTAAACAATTTGCAACGTTTTCTCAAGCATCCACTAAAAATGTAAAATTACTGTTATTGGATGGACACGTCAGTCATGTAAGGAACTTAGGATTAATTGAATTCGCAAAAGAGAATGGCATACAGTCATTTTGTGTTTTCCACCCCACTGCACTCACAAGTTGTAGCCTGTTGATGTAGGATTTAATGGTCCACTCAAAACTGTGTTGAAAAAGAAGTTGGAACCTTGCTTCAGCAACAAATGAGGGATATGAAAAATTTATTCGAATCTTTGGAAACGAGTTTGGAAAAGCATTCCTTGAGACTGCAAAAATGCAGAAAGCTGTGAATGCTTTAAGAAAATGTGTGGAATTTGGCCTTTTATTTCTGCTATATTTTCTGAATCAGATTTTGCAGTAGCAAAAAGGGACAGTCCCAGTCTCAGTTCAGGTGAATACAGTATATATAAAAAATCACGCAATTATTTAAAAAAATGTTTTTCTAACTTGTAGGATCTGAAGAAAACATTTCTGAGTTGGATGAAGTTGTTATTCGTGATATTGCAAATGCCAAATCTAAATCTACTAGTTGCATAAACAATCAGCAGTCGCTTCAGTGTAATGATGTCTTAAAAAGAAGGAGAAGAAGAAATCTAGGTACTTCTACGTAGCGTGATACAAGCTGTTCAACCCATTCTTGATTTATTGGTACATACATAAAATAAGTTTTTTTACTTTGCGTGTTTTTATATACATTCATTTAAGTACTGCGTTTCAATTTCAGAATTCCTTCTTAGATTCTTCTAAAGGTACTAAGTAAAGCCACAGATAGTCAGTAATGAAGTTTTTGTCGAAGTACCAGTTCCGATTCTCGTCCTATTGTATCTGGGATAAAAGACATATTGCAAGTTTCTTCTGTGGTATCAGATAAAGGAACTCCAGAAAAAAAGGAAGGACGAAAGGAAAGGCAGCTGTAGTTACAAGTAATGAGTACAAAGAAAATTTATTAGCTGAAAAGCTTAAAAATTAAAAAAAAGAAAAGGTTCTAAAGAAGAAACCATCAATTACACATACTAAGACAAAAATGCCAATTCCTTAATCGAAAAAACGACAAATGATGTTGAATAACTCTATTGAAAATAAGAGACTGACTCTTACTTCTAATAATCAAGTAAATCTTAACGAGGCTTCGATATCTTATCGACAGCTATGGCAAATTTCAACTCCAAATAATATTTCAGTTCAACAAACCATTGAATGTTCTAGTATTTTTTCAATGCATCAGTTTATCGTACAAAGTGATGGATCTTTAATTAATGTTAATCAAATCAACTAAAATTACATGTATTATGCCAAAAAATCCACGTGCATGATAATGATATATCGTTTTTTTTTCACATACAGTGGTAATCTACATGAATGTGATCGCGGATAACTAAGACGATAATTTATACATACCGCTGTATTATATTGTATGTTGAAAATTGTATGTGTCTTACTAGTCTGTGATTTATCGTTAGAAAAAATCAATGAAAGCTCAACTGTAATTTAATGTAAAGTTTGGTGGTCAATAAAAACTTATATTTCTGTTTTTTAAGTTAATCCCAGTTTATTTTACTGAAGTATGAGTACTAGCTGAAGTATGCGTAGCAATCGCCGGGTTAACGCTGCGCTATACCTGCCCCGCTGGGTGCGACACCCTGCCCCCCCCCCCCCTCCTATGGGGTACACGTGGTACTTTTGAGTCCTTTACTTCTCGAATTTATCGTTCAATATCATAAAGTGCCACAATATGTTTACTCATTAATTAAGTTTTTTCATGAAATTATAAAACTGTTTCTATATTTTTCTCAGCTGTATCCTACTACATTTGGATATAATTGTTAATTAAAGTTAGGCTGCCACGCGTATCCCACTCTCCCTTATGTATAAACATGTATGTATGTGCAGTTATTGTTATGGCTGTGTGGCTATTATTTATTCGTAATATCATTCAGTTATAATCGTAATAAGATTAGCTATCGTATTAACGATTGACATGCAAAAGATTGTTATGTGAAAGAAAAAGGGGAATCCTCGGATGACTCGCTTATTAATTTGTCTGCAGACATGTTTGTGCAACGCACACTGAGAAAAATTTGGTATTGTGAAAGTACGAGTGTTTGTGTTGTGAGAGTTCAAATGCAATCTGGGTGACAACAGTACGTGTGTTTGATTGGTCCTATACCCTAAATCTCGCTGTCCCTTGATCCACTGTACTAGAATGGGACAACTGGCGCCCACTTTTCCCACTTTAGGCACAAAGCTACATACGGAGTCCGAATGTGGGACACTTAATTATTATATAAAATTTTATATCTTTTATGAAAATTTTCTCATGCTTTTGCGTAAATATGTAAAATTAATTGAAAGAATCTAAGTTTGATGTGTTTTAGAATACGATGATTATTCCAAGAAAGAAACATTTGCATTGCCTACCAGTCGGCACATGTAAAATGACAAAGTGAGTGTCAAGTTTCAAGGTGCAATTTTAATGATTTTTTACGAACAATTTATAATGTATCTGCTATATTGTATTTATGTGACTGCAAATCTAAGACATTGAAGAATATTGCATTATTTTCTCATTCGTGAATTTCTTTGTATATTTATTAATATACATTTAGAAATCTTGCTGTCCCATTTTGGGCACTGATTTGCGATTTGTCTCACAATAGGACATTTTACCTTATGCTTACGGTGCGGTCACATGGAGCACGGAATCCGCATACGGAACCCATTTGATCCCATAAAAGTGAGAGAGAGGTCTTTTCCGTACACCTCTCTCTCACTCTCATGGGCTCAAATGGGTTCTGTATGCGGATTTCGTACTCCATGGGGACCGCACCCTTACGCGAATTAAGGAGGTTGACTACCTTTGGTGGAGGTGCGAGAGAGAGATCAGCCTTTTAGGTTAGAAATGCGCGCGCGTCCTATACATTATCATTGAAAGATCGATGTCATCGATGATCCTCCGAAAGATCTATTAATGACATTTTTCACATTCACGCAATCGATAAAAATGTTCTATAAACATTATAAGCAAGTATTCATTTATCATTGACTGCAATTTTGTCAAAATGTGACTGTTAGCTCTATTTCAATTCCTAAATTAGAGAGTTAGTTTAGTCGAGTATACATAAGAACCCATGCAAAATTTACTAAATTTGTTTCATTGATTTCTCGGTTCAGAGGCACCTTGAGGTCTTGAAATTTTGTATGAATGTTTTTTATACGTTTTTGGACGTGTCCACAACATTTTGTTAAAAACTGACTGTTAATTCTTTAAGGCAGTCAACCTCCTTAATTGGCATGAAAAAAATGAAGTTACGTGCTTACATTTTTCTCCTTGTGCACGATGATCTTTTTTTTTAGCGTAAAGCGTAAACCTAACCTCTAAATTCACGCGATGCGCGTTACGCTTTACGCGCAGTGATGCCAAAGGAACACCCAATCGTATGCTAAAGTGCAATTTATAGATATACTTCAGCATATATCATGTTGGGTGTCCCTGGCTATACCTGTTTACTTACGCACTCCATTTGGCCGCAGCCTAATGCGCCAGGGATATCACAACGGTCTTTCGGATGTCGCTTCGCAAGCGCCCTCAGGCCAAGTGATTGCCCCGGAGAGATGCACATTATTGACGTAAACTACTATTAAATTACATTTCAAGAAAACGTGCGATGGTACCAAGCTGATATGTATTTAGATACATCGTATCTGTTCTGATGACTTTTAAGAATACGATGTATGTATAGGTATATGAGTGTACATACCTCGTCGAGGTCAGTACACTCTGATATGAAAAAAAATGTATAGGTATACTAATTAGCATTACCATATTTAGTACCACACCTTTTTTCTTGAAGCACGGAGAAAAATTGACTTCCTCAAAGCCGATATACAAAGTGGCCACATCGTAAAACACGAAGTATACATGGAGAATCTCGATGTAAGCACTACATACATCGCGATACTGGAGGTAAAATAAAATACTTCTAGATTCTAGAAGTACAGAAAAATTTACTTCCCAAATCCCGATTATCCCGAAGTAAATTTTTCGTAAATGCGCAATCCTGATGTGCGGTCAGGCGTACTTGAGGAATCTATATCTATATTTACGATTCCTACTGTTTATAGTAATTGACACATGCGTGCTGATATATGTAGATATCTACATTCCTGGTTGAAAAATGTATATTTTTGTTAAGATAATGTTTTACAGCTGTTAAAAAAACGATGGCAAACGATTAAGTCTTAATTTTTCATAAAAATTGGAGGTGAAAATTTATCAGTGTAGGCAAAAATCTAGCCTGCAACAGTGAAACTTGAGTAGTGGTTTCTGCTGAAATCAATTGCAGTTTTTCATTTGCCAACGCTCAGGCATTTAATGACTGCTCAGAACCAGGAACAGTTCACCAGAACCACTCTGTACTGTTTCAATTAGTAATTCTACATATATCAGCACGCATGTGTCAATGACTATGAACAGTAGGAATTAATAGGACAATAAATCAGCCAATAAGGATTCAGATTTTTTTTTTGTTTTACGGGTACCGTCTATCACCTTGGCGTTGAGGATGTTGATTCTAACCCCAAGAATGGTCCCTTTTCACCCTAGTCCCCACCATAACCCATAACCCCTTGTCTCATCTTTTCCCAAATATTATACCCTCTCGTTTCACCCCTAGATTTCATATTATTCCCTAACTGAGTCTCTCACCTACCCAAGGGTCTCCCTGTGGTGCAGAACCTCTTTCCACCTCTGTACCCCGCACTACTTCAACTAGTCCCGTACTTACCGAGAGCGCTCAGGGAGCCCCCTTCCAGGTCACCCTGTGGCGCAGAACGAGCCGCGATATTTTGGTAACGAATATCAGCTGGAAACAACTCTGAAAAAATTTCCGAGTTGACAAGACCGGGATTAGAACCCGCGCCTCACTTGAACAGCCGTACCGCAACTGATCAAGACTTGCGCCTTAACCAACTGAGCTACGACTGCTCCTGATGTACAATTTATACAACTACATAAATCACTTTTTTAATAAACGGTTATTCATATAAAAAATTTTAACAATATAAAACATCTTGACTTTTTATTTAATTTATCATTCATCATCAAATTTTGAACAAATCATAAAAATCACAATATGATTATTTTTTATTAATTTGTTTAATCAATTACTTGATGATTTATTATCATAACATTACATATAATACACATGTATACATACACCCCCTCCACAGCCTGTGTTGCTGGAAGGCAAGAGACCGTGTGTAAATTGTGCACGGAGCTCCTTGGTTCGAAACCGAGCGCTCATAGCTAGAAATCTCGTGCGTCTACAGTATAACGAAGTTCTAGCGTTTACAGCTTGGACGGTATTGTAGTAGTGTATCGCAACAGCAAGCGGCTACTTGCGCTCACATCAAAATCTTAAAAATATTTAAAGTGTGCAGATTTGTCTTGGGCGCTATTGACTAAACAGACCTTAAGTTTCACCTATCGCTAAGCGCACGTGCGTGCTGTTACGCGTCTGCTAAACGAGTAGCAAGTGCATAGTAACTGACTATCTCGTGTACCTGTTTGTTTGCCTCCGTCCGCCAGTTGACCTAGTGGTGGGAGATGCTCTCGCACCTGCACTGCAAGTTTCTGTTGTAAATATTTTCTCTTGTTCAGTAATTTCAGTAATTGATTGAGACGATTAAGGAAGTGTTAACAAAGTGTACTCTTTGGTTGTTTTTTTATTATTGAATCGTTAAGTGCATGAAAACTTGTGAATCAAGAACGCTAGTTATAATTGAATGCTGTCCATTAGTGAATTTTTATACTCTACATGGCAATTTGATTTATACGTATTTGTTGCTGCGTGCAACTAACATCTGCAATCAGAATGAAAACAGAAACAAATTTAAGTAAGACGCAACAAGAAGCTGTAGATAGAAGAAAGCGCTTGGGTACAAGATATGCTAAGGTAAGGTTGCTGCATTAAGTATTTGTGGAAACTTCAGATGACGTTGATTTCAGATATTCGGAAGGATTCTTCATTTCAATACGAAAATAATTTTAGTGATGAAGATGAAGATTATAATAGAGAGGATAATTCTGTGAATCTCGGGCTTAGCAAAAGCGACGAATCGATGTATAAAGGTCATAAGATAGACAAGGATAGTTGTAACATGAAAACTAATTATATTGATGATAATAAATCTGATGCATGCGATGAAGATGACATTGATAGTAACCATGAGGAAAGTAATAATAATAGTATTGACCTCGGTATTGACGATAGTCGCGATGCGTATGATGATGATGGTGATGATGATGACGGTGATGATGAAGATGGTGGTGGTGCTATTATAAGTGATGCAGAAGAAACAACGGTAATACCAAAAGAACCAGTAAAGAAAAAAAATATCAAGTATAAAGTTGATATTGCGCGAGTTACCCGTCCATCTTCTTATTTTCAATTTGCTGAAGGGGATTGCGTACCGTATACGGTAAAATTCGCTCTTAAAAGAATAATGTCTTTATCATTCAAGTGCACATGCACTTTAGCGTTTAGAGGGAAAATTAGATACAACGAACAGCACATTGTGTGTTATGTTCAATGCAGGTCTGCTGAACACATCCAATGGGTAGATTTAGGCTGTACGACGTTGACCAAAATACCGCTACATTACTGATCACCAGTGACACTGAAGGTATCCGATACGTTCACGAAACCGTCGAAGCCAATTTAATCTTTGAGCAGGTAAGGGGGCACAGACGCGAAACTCTGGCCGAAAAATTGCAATACGGCAGAACGACAAAGGCGCTAGTAGAATTGGAAGACAGTGTCAATGTCGAACTTCTTCACGATGGTCACGCTCAAGAGCTTGCAAGACAAGACACACTTTACAAAATAAAATCCGAAGACGAAAAAAAGCATCGGCTGTCAATCGAATCACTTGATTTATCTGCTCTTATCCAGTTGTTTGTGAATCAACAGAAAAAAGCTGATCCATTTCTAAGGCACGTAGACTTGCCTTTGTGTGTCATAATGTATACGGAAGATGATCTGAGCCTCATAAGTCAAGAATGACGAAATATTATGCACATGGATGCAACAGGCGCTGTCGTAAGAACACCCAGCGGTTTACAATGTAATCAGCTACACTATACTTTTAAAATACAAATATGAACTTCTGGAAGTGATTCGGTGGATAACTTGCGATCACACAACATGATACAAGGAACAAAACTGGATGTCAGGATCTTAAAGATTTCATTTCGACTTATGAATCTGTAAAGTCAGATACCCTCTGAATTCCAGAGAGGTAAAGATCACTTGGTGAAATATCCAAGTGGAAAGCTACAGAGTTCCAGTTCTTTCAGCTTTATTGTGGAATTGTGGTGTTAAAAGGTATACTACCGTTTCAGCAATATATTCACTTTGTAGCATTGCTTCAAGGATTTTATGTAGTAAAAACAAGTGCTTGAAGTATAATATTTAAGCAGAAGTATCTGGAAAAATTTGTTGAATATGCTGAAAAAGTTTATAATGAGAACATTGTATATTGTTTAATGCATGTGGTTGATGATGTAAAAAATATAAAATGTTGTTTGAATGACATTAGTGCTTATGTGACGTACGGTAGCTACTATCGGTATATACTAGCTACTACGGTATATACTAGCTACTCGAGTGCTATAATATATTTAGATGTTTTCATCGTACAAGGTGTAAGTACAGCCTGGTACCGCAGACATATCGTCGGTTGGGAGGAATAACGTACCAATTCAAAAAAGCGCTAAGAAAAATACCAATTCGAAAAAGCGCTAAAAAACGTACCAATTCGAAAAAGTACTAAGAAACGTACCCATTCGGCCAAGCGGTAAGGAACGTACCAATTCGGTCGAGTGATAAGAAACGTACCAATTCGGCCGAGTGGTAAGAAACGTACCAATTCGGCCGAGCGGGAAAAAACGTACCAATTCGGCCGAGTGCCAAGAAATTTTTTCACCAACCGGCCGAATTGGGAC
>JAPYYV010014818.1:0-12686 GCA_030522625.1 Copidosoma aretas
ATTTCGAGTCTTTTTTGTAATTTATATAGTCGAGCACCCTTCCTTTATTAATTTTGAGACAATTCCCAAAATTTCATGCAATTTCATTCAGTATAAAAGGAGAAAAGTATGTAACGGTGAATTGGCTTTCAAGTGCCTCTCGTCAAACATAACCTTTCCCTCCCACGTCCTCTTAATGTATATTCCAAAGGAGATCGATGAGACACAGAAAAGAAGGGCGCAAAGTAGCACCCGCGCGCCGATGCGACGCGATGTAGCGCGCTAAGTGAATGAATTTTTTTCCTATCGTAATGATATTTTGTCTATAATTGAAATAGTTTTTTTCAAAGGAAATTTGACGTAGAATACGATAGTTATACTTAAAACTCGCTACGAGATGGAGACAATTGTTAAAAATGTATTGAAACATTTAAATTGTAAATAACAATCTTAAATTGCTACTAATTTTTTTCAGAAGTATTGTTTTCTTGAAGCTTAATCTTTTACCTTCAAAATGAAAAAAAGCACAGTCTGTAGCTTAAATAAGACGGAGTTATGAATTTTTGAAAATCACTCCCCAAGCCCGAAATCACCGACGTCGCGAAATTTAAATCCTTTTTAACGTCCAAAATATTGCGAAAAAAAGAAAGAAAGTAAATACGTGTCACTTTTTTTCAATACAGAACCCGTAAAGAAAGTTACAGCCAAATTAAAAATGTGTCGGTCATAAAAGTGTTCTGTTTGTAAAAGAACGTCTCGCTATTCAGGGAGGTACAAGAGTTGGTTGACGCAACATGATCAACTAATTTTGCCATACGTTATTTTTATTGGCGAAATTGACAACATTTCGCATGTATATATTATTTTCAATCATGAAAAATACTTGTATAGCAAAATTGTAAACCCTGTTAATGCTTGTTACAAATGTTTTTCAGCGCATAATTCCAGGCCTTATTTTTGCTACTATACGTGGATGTTCAGAAGTAAACTTTACTCTAAAATTTCAACTTCAGAATGTCTGAATACTGTTACAAAACTATGCACTGAACTATTAATCATAATAAGTACTAGAAACCATCTGTTGAGCCTTGGCGAAAAACCGATTTTATGAATATTTACTGCTGTGAGCCGAAATATATCAGTAATAAGTATTGATACAAGTATTTAAAAAACTGAAGGGTTTGTTTGGTATTTGCATTAATATGTTAATTTAATTTTTTAATTATTATTCGCTCTAAGAACCAGTTATAAGCGTACCGGTATCTAGCGAAATTCAAGCGTTTTTGTTACTTATGTCTTTACTTGTCTTTTATCAGATAATTTTGCTGTCAAAATAAATAAAACCCTAATTTTTAATCATATGTTTATCCATATTTTAGAATTATATGCCAATTTTAATAATATCCGGAAGACTATTCTCGAATTCGTAGACCATATAGAATGTTTTTTTTATGTAATGCCCTTTTGACTAATACTAAAGAAAATTTTATCACTATATTACAGAAAAATAACGTCAAGGTTAACCAGACTTGTTAGATATATGTTCTTATCGATGGACTTCGATTTTCGATGATTTTTCAACGGAATCAAAAAAATTCTCTATTTTGCGGAAAAACGATTATGTAATCCAGAATTTTATCAGATCAGAGATTATTTAGAAAAAAAATTAGTTGGAAATGGAATTATGTTCGTGCCTACTGTTGCGCATAGCATCAGCGTGCCTTTACAGAAGTCATTTACATCATTTTTAGAAATTACGACTTTATTCGAAGAAATCATGAGTTATAAGAAAGATCTAAGTAAAGATAATAATCTCCTAACAAATATAGTTCAAGGAAACCTATTGTTATCAAAATATGCTTCTGACATTGGCGAAAAGATAGTTATTGCTCCATACTTTTCCTGCGATAAACTCAAGGTAGGAGATATCTGAGGTAGCCGCAGTGAAAAAAAAAAATCAGTGCATTTTTATAGCTTTATGACACTATTACTTATTGTCTCAAATAAATAGTATACTTTTTGATATGTTCGTGAAATATAAAGACACAAAAAAGTGATGAAAAACATGTTTTGAAATTTTTTTCGAGAAAATCAATTTATTAAGAGAAAAAAGAATTTCAATAACCGATAATGAAAAAAAATTGCGCTAAATTTGAACTGGTATTGATTTGTAGTGATAATCTAGGCTTGGACAAATGTAGGTGTTTGTTAATTCGTTTTCTACATCTCACTGCTGTTGTATATGTAAAGCAAACTGTGAACCAATTAAAAGTGTTACGATTAAATGCAGAGCTCTACTTAGAACAAAAGACAATCATTCTGCGGACGTTATAAGAGTTGATCCCAAGTAATCCAGTATAAAACAAGAGTGTATATTTCATAGTATTGGTGATTTTTATTTAGTGGAAAACAGTATTGACGCGATACATGACTGCCTCGAAGGCACCTGTGCATACGTACTGGAATCGTTATTAGTCACTTACATATAAAAAAAAAAATTTACTTTAGATACCTTAAACGCCAAATCGATTCTTTAAAGCTCAGTGACAATACAATAAACAGGCCACCGACTATTTTGTAAAAAGATTAAAAAATCAAAACAGGTTTGACAGATTCATTAGTTTATTTATTGTAATACAATAATACAAACACGGTCTGCTTAAAGCTAAACTTATTGATTTTTTGAAATCAATATGGATTACTCGCATTCCAAAGCAAATCCAAGGCGGAGTGGAAGAAAAAGTTAAGGAAAAAGATTTGAAATCGAACTTACGTTTCGTCCTAGATCGTCGGCAGGGCTCTTCAGTATGGCTACGCCAACGATCTTGGCCATAGACGCTTGCAGCGCAGGATCGAATTTGCGCACTCATGTGCTACATGCACGCATGTAGAACGAGCGTGTGTGCAATAAGGGCGAAAGAAAAACGGTAACATGGAATACAAGGCATAAAAGTCATTCTTTTATCCGAAATTTCTTTCGGAGTTAGCCCACTCTGACCTCGGGCTGATATACAAATTATGATGATTAAAACCACTGCTTCAGCGCACAATAATATTATTCAACAGTGTATTGTGTGCAATGCACACACAGCCTGTTAAGAGCTAAACTAATTGATTTTTGTCATCAATATAGATTACTCACATACCATGCAAGTCTAATGATAATACTGGTCCAACATGCTTGGCGGAGCGTAAAAAAAAGTTAGGAAAAAAGCTGGGTAATTTAACTTACGTCTTCTCCTAGATCGTCGGCAGGACTCTTCAGTGTGGCTACGCTGACGATCGTAGCCATAGACGCTTGCAGCGTAGGATGGAATTTGTTCGCTTTTATTGCACATATGCTTGTTCTGCATGCACGCATTCTGCATGCTATACGATAACCTTTTCTGAAGCTCCGCCGAGCATGTTGGACCAATATTATCATTGGACTTGCTTTGGTATGGGAGCAATCTATATTTATGTAAAAAAATCAATTAGTTTGGCTCTTAACAGACCGTGTGCGTATTGTACAAAAAATACTGTTGAATAATATTATTGAAAGTAGAAACAATTGTTTCAATCAACATACTTTGTATATCACCCAAGGTCAGAGTGGGCTAACTCCGGAAGAAATTTCGGGTAAAAGAATGACTTCTACGCCTTATATTCCGTTTTACCGTCCTTGTTTTCCACTCATTGCATACGCGCTCGTTCTACATGCATGCATGTTGCACATAAGTGCGCAAATTCCATACTGCATTGCAAGCGTCTGGAGCTATAAACGTTGGCGTAGCCATACTGAAGAGTCCTGCCGACGATCTAGGCCGAAACGTAAGGTAAAATCCCTAACTTTTTTCCTAATCTTTTCTTACGTTTCGCCAAGCATGTTGAACCAATATTATCATTGGACTTTCTTCGCTACGTAAATAATGTATATTGATTTGAAAAAATTAATTTGCTTGGCTCTTAACAGACTGTGTCCGTATTTATTTATTTATTTAAGAAATTCAACGGGCTAATGCCCTTAGATAATAGAATGATAAGTGTAGATTCGCGTAGTGCATAATCCTAAGATAGGTTTTTGATTTCTATCTAGATACGGTATCTCACGCAAAGCAAATAATGCCATAACTGAGTAACATTGCACAAACCCATACAATATCCTGTACATAAAGCAGTTATCATTAATTTAGTATAGCAAGCCAATGTCCTGTAATCTAAAATCTATCAGTAGTTGATTATAATCATCATCTAATCTGGGCACGGGCCTGTTAGACTTTAATGCAAGGAACCTAAAAAATACATGCTAAAGATTTTCAAGCTCCAGCACTGACTGCTGAGAAGAAGGCCTCCGTACCTGAGATCCGTAGAGGAGAGTAGGTATCACAAGTGATTTATATAGACAAATAATAGATTGCAGAGTGGTGAAGTCCCTACAACTCCTTTTAAGAAACCCTAGAAAGTTATATGCCTTAGACACCACCCTGTCTATGTGCTTCATAAAAGTGAAGGTAGATTCGAATATGACACTCAAGTCTTTAACGTCTGAGACTCTCTTAATAATACTATCACCCAGAGTATAATTATGCTGAATAAACTGGCGGGACCTCGTGAAAGTTATAATACAGCACTTCTGCTTATTAGAAGTACGCTTATTAGTCTCACACCATTTACAAAACATGTCTACATCTGCTTGCAACCAAACGCAGTCAGTGTCATTATAAACTATTTTAAAAATATTTACATCATCTGCGAATAACAGTATTTTGGATGCAGATGTACAGTCTTTTAGATCATTTATATAAACAAGAAATAACAGGGGACCCAAGTGAGAGCCTTGGGGCACCCCCGAGCCCACACTAACTAAGCTCGACAGATAATTCCCCAATTTCACCGCCTGAGTACAGCTACTCAGGTAGGAGCATATTAAACAATATTACACTGTAGGGTAATATCATTGAGAGCAGAAACAGTTGTCTCACTCAAAATAATTTGTATATCAGCCCAAGGTCAGAGTGGGCTAATTCCAAAATAAATTTTGGATAAAAGAATGACTCCTACGCCTTATACTCCGTGCTGCTGTACTTGTTTCACCCTTATTGCACACACGCTTACATAAGTGCGCAAATTCCATCCTGTACTACAAGCGTCCATGGCTAAGATCATTGGTGTAGCCATACTGAAGAGTCCTACCGACGATCTTGGGCGAAACGTAAGTTCGATTCCTCATCTTTTTCCCTAACCATTTATTACGCTTCGGCAAGCATGTTGGACCAATATTTTAATTGGACTTACTTTGGTATGTGACCAATCTAAATTGATTTGAAAACATTAATTATTTTGGCTCTTAACAGACCGTGTGCGTATCGGTCAAAATACACTTATAAATAATGTTATTGAGAGCAGAAACAGTGGTTTGAATCAATATTGCAGGTTTAAAAATGTCTGCGGCTGAATTAAATACATTTATACTGTACTTTGCATCGCTCACAAGTTAGTTTATTTGCATTGGGACTTGTTTAAACTTTTACAGCGAATTACTGATATAATATCGTCCTCTCGTGTAATACGATAATGACAAGAATCATCGAAAGACTTAATTTATGAACATCATGTATTGTATCAAAAGTTTTATGTTAAAATGCCTTTTAAATTGATTATTCTGAATCATTATGCAAGATTACTAGATAAAAATGGACCATTTATAAATAATTGTGCTATGCGCTTCGAGGCAAATCACAAAAAAATCAAGCTAAGTTCGTTAAGTGTAAGTGGCAGTAGGAAATTATTGTTGATAATTGCCGAAAAACAAGTGATCAAATGTTCTATATACATCATAATTTGATTATTGATGAAAAATTTATCTTTGGAAAACGCGATAAATATTACACGGATGGCATGAAAAAAGTTGAGTGTTATGATCGTGTTTACATAAAAGGAAATATTTACAAAATTGGCTTATTTATATTTGTTAATCTGATTAAAATAAATAAAATAATTGGAATCAATTAAAGTTAATAAAATAAACAATAATATTTACTTTAAATTAAAAATTTACAGTGAAATAAGGTTTAATAATCATTTTTATGCATACGTTGTAAATTGCGATAGTAAAAATAACAAGATAGTGAAATATTATGATTTTCCGAAAATCACTCCCTGTTTTTCAATAGGATTGAATAATATTCTTTGCATACCAACCAAATATTTTTTGTAATTTTTATAATTTATGTAAATTGAAATTAACAAGGATGAATAAATAATTTTTAATGATTGGAAAAAAATGTTATATTTTAATACGTTTTTATAACTGTAAGTTTGGTTGATCTACTCTCTCCTAACCTGCGACAGCTAATTACATGGGCCAAGTGTGGCTGCTCTCCTGATTCGGGGAGACTGAGCCCTCGAAGTGAGAGAGCAGACTGACCAACTGTGGGGGCGCACTATGGGTTAAATGGTGCTTATTTTGTTCGAAACCTAATATCTTGAGAATGAAAAAAGATA
This sequence comes from Copidosoma aretas, assembly GCA_030522625.1. NCBI lineage: Eukaryota > Metazoa > Arthropoda > Insecta > Hymenoptera > Encyrtidae > Copidosoma > Copidosoma aretas. Next base: position 6,463 of record JAPYYV010014818.1, read on the forward strand.
AATAAAAAATTTGCTTGACTTGATTAGCTCCATAATATTGTTTTTTACACATCTGTTACAATAATTACTAAATAGTCAATTTAATACGCTCTAACATAACCTCCAAAATCGAGGTTTTTGGTAACATCTTTAGAGGAAATTAAATCATCGAAAAATTATTTTTGGAGCTTCAAGCTTAAACGATAGATGATGTAGAAAAATCATAGAGACTATAAGATTGTGTGATCCTAATCTCTAAATTAATAATAAAACTCGAAAAAAATTCCGAGCCAAAAAATCGTTCGAATTACTCTATTGCATTTGTAAAATGGTTTAAAACAGTTCAATCAATTATTGCTGAATATTTAATTTGAATCCCTATAAAATATCGTAAAAACGAGATTTAGAGTTTTTAATTCCTGAAACCTAATATTTCCTTTAAGAATAACTTGGTTGGAAAATTTCTTTCGGAGATACAAGATGAGAAAATAGAGACTAGTAATATTGCAAAAAGAATGTCTGGTAATTGCATTATAACCTCAAAGAAGACGAAAAATTTGGAAAAAAACAGTTCTTACCAGAAAATTGTTCAAATGACGTGATTACCCTCATAAAATTTGTTTTTTGAACATTCATAACAATTTTTTCCACACATTCAATTTAATACCCTCTATTATGACCTCTGAAAGAGAGGTTTTATGTTTTAGGTGTCAGAATCCAAACATCTTCAAAAAGAAAGTAAAGTAATAGAAGATTAATTTTGAAGCTTTAGTCAACGATGATAGACAATTAAAAAAGACTATGAAGTAAGTTAAATTCAGAAATACAATGAAGAAAGACTATCAAGGAAGTGTAATTGGGAAATATTTACTTCTGACTATATAAAAAAAATTACAAAACAAAAAAAGCTGTTTAAAAGTATTCAAGGCGAAACAGCAGTAAATACAATTTACTTGCCAATATTATTAGAACTCACAATCTGTCAGATCCAGTACTGTAATATATAGTCCAGGGTTCTAAAATTATTGATTCCTCGTTAGAACAGCTCACGTTTAATTCCGATCCAAAATATTTCGAGTTTGGTAACGAAAAATTCCTAATGAATTTCCGTGTTACATCAAGAAATTTTATTAACAAAAATTTTTTTTCTATCAAGTAAGAAGTATAATTTTATAATGAAGCATTGTATAAACTTTTATTCACTGTTTATCATCTTAGATTAAAGCTCTAAAAAAATTTCCAATTCATTATTTCCTTCAGGAAGATATTAGGTTTCCGAAATTTGAAACTGGAAATATCATTTTTTAACGATATTTTAAAGGGTTATTAATGAAATATTTAGCAATAATTGTACCAAATGATTTAAACCATTTAACAAATGTAATTGAGTCATCCAAACGATTAAATGGATCGTAATTTTTATTTTGAGTCATTTCATTATTATAGAAGTTAGGATTACACGATCTAATAATCTTTATGATTTTATATTATCTATCATCTAAGCTAGAATCTCCAAAAGTATTTTTTGATTATTTATTTTCCTTCTAAAGATGTTACATTTTCGACACTTTTAATCAAAAAGCTTGTTTTTTGAGGTTACATTAGAGCGTATTAAATTGAATTTCTATAAATAATTTTTATAAATATTCTAAAAACAATATTATGGAGGTAATTAAGACATTTTAACGATTTTTCGACATGGAACTTTTTTTTCCAAAGTATTTTATTAATTTAGAGGTTAGGATTACTTGATTTGTTATGCTCTATAATATTTCTCTATTCTCTGTCATCTAAGCTCAAAGCTTCAAAAAGGATTTTTCGATTATTCATAATACATCTAAAGATGTTACGTTTTTGACACTTTAAACCGAAAATCTTGTTTTTTGAGATTATGTTAAGGCGTATTGAATTGAATATCTTATCATAATTTTTATAAATGTTTTAAAAACAATTTTCTAGAGGTAATTATGTAGTTTAAACAATTTTTTAGGTTAGAAATTTTTTTCGAGGTATTTTATTTAATTAGAGGATGAATTACTTGATTCGTTATTCTATATAATTTTTCTCTATTCTTTATCATATAAGCTTGAGGCTCCAAAAATAATTTTTCTTTTATCTTTTCTTACTTTTAAGATATTAGGTTTTGTACAAAAAAAACATTTAACCCATAGTAGGGCGCTGCTCGTACTATTCGGGAATGCTGCTCACCCAACATTTTCCCAATGTATATCGTGAAAATACTGCATCAATAGTTGTTTCATACTTAGGAGCTGTCTCTTGTAACGTTGGAACCGTTACTTTATAAAATATTTTCAAGTATGTCATTCACCATCGCCTACCCACAACCTGCCTCAACGGAAAATCCAGTACATCCCCCAAATCACTGACTCACCTACACGAGCACCGATACCTCTGCCGTTTTTAAAAGCACCGATGTCTTGACTCGTAGCACATGTATACGTATATATACTGCTATACAGTTGGGCACTAAACGAACTCTGCACGAAAAAACTGTACACCGCAAAATTATTGTACACGAGCACACTGTACACACCAAAACTGTACATTAACACTTTGGGCACAGAAAAATTGCGCAAAAGCACATAAAACAAAATATAATTTTACACCAGCTCATTGTGCACAGAAAAAACTGTACACAAGAGAATTCTACATGTCGATGTGATTGAACATAAACACAAAAATGTAGCATACTGTCACGTTACTTTTTAAAAAGTAATACAATCATATTCATCACAAAAAGTGTAACATCATTTTGCAGTGCTGAAACACTCGACACAAAAATAACTGCGACGGTAAACACAAGAATGATGTGTTTGAATACAGATCATGCAAATTATGTTCCAATCATGCAAATTATGTTCCAACTGCCGCCCAAATAAGTTTGCATGGAAAATTTTATAAGTGGGTACATATTTTACTCTTTACTTTAACTAGGGATCCCTCCGCGCGCCAACCCTTAATATATAATCAAACACGTTTATTTCTATGATTTTCAAAGAAAAATTGAATAATTAGCTATTTTATAAAATGCACTTTTTTAATTCTTATTTAACCAACAAATTTAAATAGCCCTGGAGAGATGCACATTTGTGACGATAACTATTATTTGGCTTTATTTTAAGTATTTATTGTAACAATGGGCTTATAGTAAAATGAAAAAAAAAGTAAAATGAAAAAAAAAGTTAACACGAAATAAAACAAACGGTTCCAATAAAAATCACACTACAAATATAAAAATAAGTTAATTTAAATATTTTCGAAATTTATGGTTGAACAACAAATAAGTAATATACTGTCTTCAGTTATGTTATGTTTCAACGTCGGGTTATTATGGCTCGGGTTATATACGTAGCTTATAAGTGAGTAGCTTGAGTAGATCGTTTTAATATAGTTGAATTTCGCGTCATTGACATGATATAATAGTCGAGACAATGGCACTCGGTAGCACAACATATTACAAAAATATGTCAAACTTTCTAGTTTAAAGATAAATGAGAATCTCTGAATTCTTACGGCTTCAAAATTTTTTCTTCGAAACCTGAAAGTTTAATCAATAATTAGGAAGAGCCATTCTATACTTCGAGTATTGTTAAATACCATGGTGTAACTTTTTTTTTAATTCAATGATTTCAGAAAAGTTGGCCGTTATATCGATGGCTCCGACGAAAAGAAGCAACACTCGGTCACTTACCGTAACTCCTATTTGCTTATGCATTGTCACTGACCATGTGACACGAGTGTTGCTTCTTTTCGTCGGAGCCATCGATATAGGCTCAGACATTTTGACTTTGTTATCCTGCCACTCAAATTTTAAAAGCTTAGTCGTATACGAGGAATTAAAGCCCAATACTCATTTTTTACGTTGTGTCAAATCTTGGCCATGCAGGTGGTCCTGTTGACGCATTTTATCACGTATACATACATAAATATATATGTGTCCCGTACGAAGTCAAGCCTTATTCAGATTTTGCAATGTTAATTTAAATGGGAAAATCTTAATAAGGCTAGAATTTGTACGGGGCGTCGACAAACATATATGGGTCATTTCACGAAAAACGGGATATTTTGGTGTGTGACATAGGATTTTCAAAATTTAGTATTCAGAATTTTTTTATTATTTTTCCCATGTTATGTGAAGTCCAAACTAGCTGGAAATCTTTGGGCCTGGCTCTATTGTCATTTTTAGAAGACACATGTTAATTTAAATGGGATTTTCTAACAAATTTCAAAAAGCGTTACAGTAATGGCAGGCCTGTCATTACCGTAACGCTACTTTTTTGACGATTCTGAAGCCCCGCATAAAAATTTTTCAACGAAATTGGTTTGGGATATCTGCACACTAGGCGCCTTCGTATGAAATAGTTACCTTGTCGATAATTGCATCTCCCTCTGAGATTTGGCGCGTTACGGTAATGACCGCTTATTTTACAGGGAGAAACTCACTGTATTCGTGACGACACTGCGGCTAACCTGACCCGAGCTGTGGGTTGAAAAAAAATAGGTAGTATACTAGTTCACTTTGGAATACGAAACGGCCAAATTCGAATCGCTCAGAGTTGTCCACTTTGTTAAAAAATATTATTCGTCGTGTGCAATTCAAAAGTGTCGAAAGTAGGCTTCACAATTGGAACGCCTTTTACACTTTCAAAATTTTTGTTTTTATCGTCCTCAACGACTAGAAAGGGTGCTATATGGTTTAGATTATTGGAAAATACATTTTAAAAAAATCAAAAATTCATCAAGTAGGCGCCAGAAGCCGCCGAAAATGAAATTTTGAAATGCTTCGCGTTACGGTAATGACATTTCGGCCTGTTTTTTCGACCTTACGACTACACAAAAAATTTTTTCGCCAAAATCTCAAAAACGTATCTAGGGGCCATTGGTTTACACCATTTAAAAAAAGTTTAATGTAACGCGTTGATTTTAACCATGATTTTAACAATCCCGGTTTTCGTGAAATGACCCATATATATATATATATATATATATGTATGTATATACATACATGCTTGTGTGTGGGTGTTTGTATAACCAGTCTATGGAAATTTATTGTGTCAACTGATACCACCATTTGATTATTTATGAATATTGCATAGATCCTCGTAGTATTGACTGTATTTTACGGTATTTTACTGCACTAAGAGGAATGTGAGTATTTATGTATGCGTGCATATAAATAGCGACGAGGAAACTCTATAGGATCTGCTGTTTGATTTGTCAGGGGTTCGATTAACTGTCTCTCTTACGCTGCGAACAACGTGAACGGTACGTGTGCAGGAGTTAGTCCTGGTGTTTATACGTAGACACCCGGTCAGGATTCAGGCAATGCACCGATTAGTTGTAAGTACCCCCTACCCCCCTCCCTGTCATGGGGAGGCCTCCCATCCCTCATTCCTTCCCTTTTCCAACTGCTCAGTGCCCAGAGTAGTGCCCTTCAATAGGAGCCGGACGTATAGCAGGATAATATATAAAAAAAAAAAAAAAAAAAAAAAAAAAAAAAAAAAAAAAAAAAAAAAAACTATAGGATCGATAGCGAGCTATATGACGTAAAAAAAGCGATAGTATCCCGATCAGAAATCTAACGTAGGTAACCTCCATAGTTCGGTAGGACCTCGGTAGGTTGCCTAAGGAGGACCTACTGAGACACCATCACGAGGCGAACAGTGGGACCTATTGAGGTATCCTCCTTAGTGACAACATATACAGTGCTTTAAACTGTATGTATAGGCGAATGATGTCGTCTGCATTTTAAAGCATATAATGCAGAAAAGAAAGTGCTGGATGATCTGTTATTTTTCTGTGGACTTCGTAAAGTCTTCAGAAATTCGAAGGATTGGGCAGGAGGAAGAGCTGCAAGGTTTAAGGATCGAGAAAAAAATTCGGAAGATTTGAACAAAAAGGCTTAATGATTTTTAATAATTACGGTATTTTTGGAACATTTGTATTATGCGTACTGTGATTTACTGCAGTGTTCGTTAAAATAAAGTTTATTTTATATAATCCACTGATATTATTATAATAATAATAATTATTATTATTAACTTATTATCAATTTTTTTTGCATATTTAATATATTTTTCTGTCACTACTTTATTTACATTTTGCTACCTGTTTTTAGAAACTTTTTTTACATCTGCCTCTTTAGTACTTAGGCTGAAGTCACACACAGCGGAATGACCAGGAATGACGATTGACGAATGCCATAAGACTCTATGAGAGCGAGA
>JAPYYV010014819.1:0-10421 GCA_030522625.1 Copidosoma aretas
AGAAAAAGGACAGCTGTATAATGCAGACTGCATAACCTATGCACACGCTATAGTGCAGTATGGCACGCGCTATAGAGTGCTCTAGAACTACCTTAAGGCGAATCTCCCCATATTAGAAGACTTTAAAACTTATCACGATATACGATACGCTAATTATACGAGTATGTGGCAAAGTCGAATGGTTTTGAGACGTTTGCGTCAAAATAACTGGTCAAGAGATTAGGTTAGTAGACTTCACATTACATTGTTTATTCGATGTACTACATGACGTAATAAATCACATGGAAACCCACTCATTTAAACGATAAAATATATTTGCCTCTAATATACATTATAGTCTCTAATACAATAGCCAATCTCGGGAAACATAGACTACAATATCCCTATGACTAATTAATGAAATTATGAATCATTTACTCAAGTAAAGCCCTTGATAGTTTATCAAAGCAATTCTAAACATCAATAAATTGCATATAAAACAAAAGTTTACATGAACCTTTTTATTCAGCCAGCTTCTGAATCTTCAGAATCTTTGATGACATCAGTGGCTGCATGTGACGTTCAGCACCAAAATCAATTGCTGGACACGTTGATTCAGAGCAGGTAACAGTTACTCGTACTGCATCATTCCAGTTAAAATACAGAAAATGAATATGTTGATTACTGTATTTTGCCAACTTACAAATTTGAAGAATAATTGATGACAGAGGCTGAATGTGTGATGATAACTTCATTCCTGTAGAGCCATTGTGACACTAATACACTGTAATTAACCGATGGAAATAAAAACAATTAAGTTCCGTTAACCTCCAAATTTACAATATCTGAAGTTTTGTGTACTCTACACAGACTTTTACAATGCTGCTTCTGTGCAATGACAATAACCATAAAAAAACAAGACCATGGCAAAGAATAATGAATAAATACTGCATTTGCATTTAAAACTGCACCCTACTGACTAGTAGACACTGCAGACAGCTGCATGATGACAGGCGTGTTGTCTGCAGATGCTAGCATATATATAGAACTATATAAACATCTATGTATATATATACGGTACGACCTATAGCCTTACCGACAAATCTTATATCTCGATGGATGAGAAAACGATTATTTTGCTATCATCTGTTCCAACTTTTTAAAAAAATCATTGAATAAAATTGAACGTAAATATATAAAACACACTACAAAGGTCTCACACAAGGGCGCTCAACTCATTTTTCGGGTACATTTGATAATTAATAACAAAAAATTAATCAATTTTTGAGTATTTTTCTCAATTCTAAGAGTTGAACACCCGTCGTCTTTCAATTTCTAGACGATGCACAAAGTTTCATGTGATTTCGTTCAGTAGAAGAGGAGAAAAGTTGGAAACAGAGAAGTTGCATTTTTGTGGTTAAATGATTCCCTCCCACGTCCTCTTAACCCAACCTGTTTTCTATAATTTTGGTATGAGTGACGTCATGAAATTTCGCGATCCATCGAACTGCTCTCATAAACCCTTGAACCCCCGGAAAAGTTTAGATGACGGACAGTATTTTCCACTCTCGCCTGTCGCGCACATATGAAGGTAATATCGATCGGCTCAACGGCAGCGTTTGGAAAACAGATACGGCGTATTTGTGCACAGCTGATGATGGTATCGTACGCGGCTTTGACAAGCCTCACGCATAATGTGAGCGTATACGTGGCAGTTTAATGTGTGTTTTGATGAAAAACAACAACGTCGTGTTTAAGCGTCCGATAATTTTTGCTGGTGGCTTTTATAGACTGATATTTGTTTATTAATTTGTTTGGATTTCTATAAATCGATAGGGTCGTAAATATTGCGCATCACAATCGCATAAACCTAGCGTCAGGCATACTATATAATAAAGTCAACAAAGTATGGAAGAGAGTGTAAAAAATCCACCCCTCGTTCCGCAAAGGGAGATACTTGTTTTGAAATTGGACGCCGTTGTCACTTTTCCCATTCTCCTTCCACTACAACACTATATACATACATGTCTGTGTAGGCACGGAAGAGACAGAACATCGTAGTTACTAGCTCACTCGCTCCCTCTCTCTCTCTTTAACTTGCTTGTTGTGGATGCGGTCACTAGGAACGTGGAGTGCAAAAGGGGTCTCCTGAAGTGTTACCATTACCGCTGCAACGCGAGCGTCTTGCAAGTCAAAAAGGCTTCTCACTCTGTGCTCTTAATTAGTGAGCGGTTGGCACTTGGAATTCAGAAGTACTGAAGTACTGAAGGTGTATTTCTTTTTTTCCACTCTTTTGTTACGAATTTTTGTTTTGTAAAACCGCACAATTCTCGAATACCAAGTATAAATAAAGAATTTTACTATCTCGTAGTTTCCTTAATTAATCAATTGGTTAATTTATATATTCATACACATTTACAAATTTAATTTCTGACTTTAATAACCGACTGTGAAAAAAAAGTATTACAAATATTGTTGAGCTTATATCACGCAAATGAGTTGGAATGACATCTTTATATCGAATAATCGGAAGTATTTCAAAATTTTTATATTTATTTGAATGCACTTTCGTACCACCACCATCCAATGATGCACATCCCTCCCGTCCCCGCTCTTCTCATCAATCGGATCTTAGGCTACTATTACAGCATGCTAACGTTACACAACGCGCACACAGTAGCCTCTCAGATTACCTAGCCGAACCTCGATCAGCCCAGTTTTTCAAGAACAACGCACGGAGAGCTCCTTGTGTTTTTCTTCGGGTATTTTTCTCCCTATTCTTTTTTCCTCAAACTCCGGGAACTAAAACGCACAAAAAACTCGGAACCACGGCCGGGTTCGATAGACCAGGCGCGCAAGTTAGGATTAACGGACGAAGCTGGATGACGGCTAACTTTTCTTTCGACGATTTTTAATTAAACGCTTCGGGAGGCCGTACGAAGGGCGCGACGAGAGAATCGAGGCAGATTTATAGCGTTTCCGACGCTTTCGAGCGCGTGTACTTTTAATTGGTCTCTTTTCTTTTTTTTCTTGTTCGTTGCCTACAGTACTGCGTAGAAAGTTGGTAAAAGAGCTATAAAATTAATAGGTGGAAAATACGACAAGGGAGTAGAACGACACTTTGTATGGAATTGAGAACAGAGTTCCGAAGTAGGTGAAGAGGAAAAATTGTTCGAAGGATACTGGGCGAAGCAGTTTTTTTTTTCTCGTCGAATCAGGCGCGAAGGTACCAGATAGTTAGTGCTCAAAGAGGAGAGGTGCCTTGTAATCTCGCTTGACACTCTTAACTCCGGCCCACGTGTGGATACGTACAAGTGACGTGTGTGCATGCATGTTATACCTATATGAGCACATATGAAGGTCAATTCTTCAAGATGTGCCCGCAGTACTCACGGTAGGGGCCACTTTAACCAATATACCGAGTATTATTTTGTCCTCGATTTTGTCGCAAGGAATATTTATTAAATTTCGAATAAAAAACTTGCATCACCTGTGAAGCTATGAAATTTATTTTGATTGGAAAATAGGTCACCTTCAAACTCGAAATTCACACAATCTATCGATGATTTCGAACTACCAAATTATCAAAATCAATTTACAAAACGTAACATTTTTCACGACAAAACAACTATTTACAAAACATTACTTCGACTTCCGCGGATTTTATAAATAACAACAGAGTTTTTTTTTTTTTTTTTTTTTTTTGTAGGGGCGAGGAGGGGAAATCTTCTAAAGACGCCCTGATTCATACAATCGAGGGTAGTGCTGGATTCACCAAGCGAAGTTGGCGCCTACGCAGCTAAAACCTAACTCCCCGCATGGAAGGAGGCTAAGCCCGAAAGCAAACGCTCCTTGAAAAAATAAAGGAAAGTGAGAAAGTAAAAGATGGAAAAATCAGAAATTTGCCGTGAAGATCAGTGGTCGATTGGCCTCCTGAGGGTTGGGAGGATCGAAACAACGAAGTGATTCCCGCGGAAATTTGCAATAGTTATTTTAAAGTTAAAAGTAGCAAGCGCTTCGTTTTCAAGAAGTTTGGGAATGTTGCGTTGGAAAAGTATGGCAAAACTTTTTTTTAAGTTTAGTTTGTAAAAAGTTTTGCCAAACTTTTCCAATGCAACATTCCCAAACTTCTTGAAAACGAAGCGCTTGCTGCTTTTAACTTTAAAATAACTTTTGCAAAATTTATTAATTCCAAACTTGTTTCTAATCCTTAGAATTTTAATAGATTCATTTGAACAAAGAAATCTAAGAATTGCAGTTTGAAGTTCGTCTAATGAACAAAATTTTACAATGTTGTAAACAAATAAAAGGCTAAAACAATTATTAGACAGTTTTAGTGTGATTCCCGTAATGAGGTGCTTCCGCGACAAAAATTTTTTAGAGACATAAAAGAACCATGCTCTATGTTTGGCCAAAGTTTATTTTAAGTTTGGCAAAAGTTATTTGAAAGTGAAAAGCATTAGCAAGCCCTTAATTATCTTCAAGATGTTTGGGAGTGGTGCATTGGAAAAGTTTGGCAAAACTTTTGCCAAACTAAACTAAAAAAAAAGTTTTGCCAAACATAAATTTCACACTTTAACTGTCTTCAATCTCCTTTCTAAACGCTCCAAAGATGCTCTAATAGTCTAACAAACGCAATAAATTACCCACTTCAATGAACAGTCCAGACACTTTTCCGGATAATACACGCCGACAGCCGCAAAGCCGGCTCTACTCCATTCGCGAGCAAACACCCCTTCCGTACGATTATCATCCAGCATCGCGATGATGGCAGAAATTAGTATTCCACGAGCAGACAAAGAAAATGATACCCGCAGGTGAGACAGAGAAAGCCCCTAATGAAGAAGCCGACGATGCGCGTTCGCTCGTGAATGACGATGAGGGCCCGTGTGTTCGCATAATACGCGAAGCAGCCAACTAGTGAAATCGAGTATGCGAAGGTCGTTGGTTTGATGCGCGTAGAATTTAGAAAAGTACATACGCTATTACTATCGTTTGTCGATTTTGGAAACAAGGGGTGTAACTTTTGATTGTCAATCAGAGACTGGAATATTATTGATATGTGCAATTTGATATATTTGGTACGTGGAACTTATCAAAGATCGGGCGGATCAGTATGATTCACATAATTAACATGGGGTGTACCTATCGGTTGATGAACGGATTCGCGAATTTGCGTGTGACCGCACATTAATTCAGTACTCAAGATGTGCTCGCAGGCTAATATAAGCGTTGATATAGCGAAGGGGATCGATTTCGTCGGTATTCATTATGTTACAACTCCTCTGCTGACTTAATAAACTTTAATATGATTAAAAGTTTAGTGCAGTGTGGGTGCTGTTATACAGTACTGAAAAGGAAAATTCCCGTGGGTTTACAAAAAAATTGGAACCATTACTACATCGGTTAGAGCAAGTTTATGAGGCATTAGTACCTTAACTGTATTACAAGCTGTATTCAATGGAGGTAAAAAACGACTTTTATTTGATGCAGTGATTTAACTAATGCAGCAACGATAACAATGACCATGTCAAAAAATCACAAAAACGCGGCTCTCATATCTTTAATCATATTAAACGTTACTTTATTACGTCAAAAGTGACACTACAAGTTATCAAAGTTATACTTCCCTTACTTTTGTTATCTTTAATGAATTACAGTAATAATTTTAATAGTGCGTCAAAATATTCTAATTTTACCAAAAATAACACGTACAAACAAACAAACACCCGCATGTAGCCCTGGAAATTCCGACGGATATTAGCGCTCACCAGTGCGTACATTAGGGATGCATTACGGCGTGACATTAAAAGGCAACTCTAAATGTGCAGTTCATTTTCTTGGGCCAACTGACGCGGGAACAATTAATTTCCTTGACGCTTCTGCTACTGTAACTGCAAACCGCGTCATTACGTCGACTCGCTGCTATGTATGCAAATTCGCGGATATGGCGAGGTGTGTATACGTTTGTGACAACGCGAGTGCGTCGTTGCTTGAGTTAATTAATACAGAGAGGTAATAAAGAGGGGCCAGAAGGTAATGAAGCCACGACGAAGAGTTCTACGGTTCATAATGAAATTTTGTACCCGGGCTTTGTCGCAATGTAGTAATTGATATCTATTTATTTCCTAAATGAAACATCCAGGAAACTTTAAAGCTACTACTCTGGATATGATATTTGATTGACTTTGAGCCATATAAAATCGGCGAGACTCTTAAAAGCTCACGTTTAATACATTAAAGATAACAATGTCATGGATTTTTTCAAATAAGTTTCTCAAGATAAAATTTGAATCCACAAAAGTAATGGATCATAAGTTTTATATTAGTGTCTATAAACAATTAAATCCGTAAACTGTTATTCTACAGAACACAAATACAAGGAAACTAGACTGAGACGTAATCTGCTATCTAAAAAATTACCGAGTTAATATTTCAAAAGAAACCAAAAAAGTTTTTAGTTCGAAAGTAAGTATCATAATTCATCATTTCCAGACCAATGATTTTTTAGGTCGCTAAAGTTGGCATTAAAATGTTTGCTCACAATTCAGTTGATGAAATCTCAAGTTAGTTCCTTCATACTTGGGAAATGAAAAAAAAAGACGTTGTTTAACGGTAAAAATGATCGTAGAAATATGGCTATTTACCTAACAGAATTCACAAAAGATTTATTGCACTGTCCAATCCTGGAAATTACATTAAATCTGAAAAAAATAACAAACAAACACATCATTTGAAAAAACACACAAACCTCTTGTTATCTCATTTTCTGACTTAAAAACGTATGAAGTATAGTAGTATATAAAACATTTGTTTTTTGCACACTTACCGTCAAGTAATCACAACCTATTTCATAAAAAGCAATAAACTTGATTCCTGAAGTTACATCCACCCAAAAACGTATTAAGAAAGACCGTAATCGAGACTCTTTATTACCAGACTTATTGTTTTCCGAAAAACGAAAGTGCAAGAGAAAAACAGAGAGAACGTCAACAATGTTTCACGTGTCGTAAACACAATAGCTGACAAGACACAGTGCGGCGCAGCGGCTCGCGCAACATTTCATAATCCGATCCATCAATCATCGGGTTTTCCCCGACTTCGCCCGACTTCGGCGCTCCAACGCATTAATCTTTGTTCCTTGTGTAAGCGCGTGTCCATCGACCACCAGACTTCGTCCATCCGAAAAAAGGTTTGTTTCAGATTTCTCGTGAAAAGACACTTGTTATACCCTGTACCTTTATACCCCACACACTTTTTATCGACAATAGAGCCCCCTTTATTTATTCTTTCGTTCATCCCATATCATTTCTCTCACCTGCATTTGCTTTGTCTTTCCATTCAATCGATTCAAAAGCTCAAGGACAAGTTGGAACACGAACAAGAGAAGAAAAAAATTGACAACTAATATTCTCGGTTATATAGTATCGAGTCGACGACGTAGCAGCTAAAAAAGGATGCCGTCAAGATCGATATGAACAGCTCAAACTCCACTTTAGGCGCCATTCATAGTGAGCTCAGCAAGAAAAAACAGGCAACAGCAACCAGAGCTATCGGGTGGCAGGCAGAAACAATCGGCGTGTTGCTGACCGATGCCCCATGTTGCTATAATTTTCTGGTGTTGTTTTAACTTTTGCTGCTTGGTTTTGTCAATATTTGCAGCGACTATTGATCATTTATGTTGTACTTAAGCAAAGAATATAAAAAGTACTTCTTTACAGACGTTATCAACAAATCGATGAGCTTAAAAAACATTGACAAGATACAGCAGACGTGATATTTGGTTATAATTTAAATTGAACAATTTATTTGTCACTGACACGATCATAAATGTTCTCTTTATTCCATAATTCGTAAAACAAAAAAAAATATTTGGTGATGTACACGTTTTAATGATTTGATAAAAACTAATGAAATCAAAAACTTTGTAATCACTAAAAAAAATATCAATTTAAATGACAACGAAGGGCTTCAAAAGCCTAAAACGATTTGCAATGGTTATCTATGACGACGCGTCGCAGCGCCTCGAAAGCCTACTGCGATTCGTAACTCACAAAATTAATTATTTGTCGATTAAAAGGCAGGTGAAATTATTTCGATACCGTCACAGCGCCTCAAGAGCCTACTGCGAATTATAACCCAAAAGACAATAAATTTTTAGTAAGAATGTAAAAATTTTTTATATCTTCTCATCGTAGGGCCTTAAATCCCTACTACAATTTATAATTCACGAAATTAATTAATTACAGATGGTAAGGCGGGTGAGATAATGATTATTTTAGATACCGACGGAGCGCCTAAAGAGCCTACGGGGTTATACCCAAATTATGTAGGGCTTTTCAGGGGGGGGAGGGGGTCTCTAATTTTTTGACGCATACCTTACATAAGAAAATAAGAGTAAGAGTAAGAGTAAGAGTAGTTTTAGAAGTGGGGGGTTCGTTCAGATAATTCCGTAAGATTATTATTTAGCCATGAAATTATTTCTCTAATTAAGTGATTTTTTTTATGTCATTAAAAGTCTACCTCATAAATCAATTCAAATTTTTTAATAGTCAGAAACATTTTTAAATGGCCCGACAACTTTTTTTTCGTGGTTTGTAATGCGCCAGGATTTGTTCTTAAAGTTTTAGACAAATCGTCGCGCTACTACCTATATTCAATTTTGATGCACAAATAGAGGTATATGTAAGAATCATGTACAATTGGGATTTGTACTCAGCTGAAGCGCCAATGAGTAATGTAAATTTACATGAGGTGGTGAAATATAGAATATGCGAGAGGAGGCTATTTGTCGTCAGCGCCTTCACTCGCCCTATCCTTATACGTTGTGGACAAAATTTAAAGTTCACAGCGGAGGCTCTTAAGTCCAAATCCCAACACATGACGTTCACCTACCACTTGGTTACCTTGTAGATGCCTAGAAAAATACACTTTAAAAGCGACGCTGTTAAACTAGCAATGAATATTAACCTTAATACCCAGGGTCAAGCGATATGTTCTTTAAAAAAGGTTATTATTACTAATAAAGGATTTTTTGATGAACAATAAATTAACACAAGAGAGAGGTAGGACCCCTACTACGATACAAAACTCACAAAATTAATGAAATACTGATTGCAAGGAGGGTAAGATTATAATTATTTTTGATACCGTTGCAGCGCCTCAAGAGCCTACTGGGAATAATAACTCGGGAGACAATAATTTTATAGTAAGATTGTAATGTTTCCTTATATCTTCTTATCGCAGAGCCTCAAGAGCCAACTACGATTAAAAACTTACGAAATTATTAAAATACAGAATAAAAGGCGGGTGAGATCGTAATTATTTTCGATACCGCCGCAGCGCCTCAAGAGCCTACTGCAAATAATAATTCAAGAGACATTAATTTTAGAGTAAAATCTGAATGAATATTTACATTTTGTCATCGCAGTGCCTCTAGAACCAACAACGATTCAAAAGTCGCAAAATTACTAAATTACCGATTGCAAGGCGGGTAAGATTGAAATTATTTTAGATACCGTTGCAGCGCCTCAAGAGCCTACTGCAAATAATAACTCGAGAGACAATAATTTTATAGTAAGATTGTGATGTTCGCTTATATCATCTTATCGCAGCGCCTCAAGAGCCAACTACGATTAAAAACTTACGACATGAATAAAATACAGAATTAATGGCGGGTGAGATCGTAATTTTTTTCGATACCGCCGCAGCGCCTCAAAAGTCTACTGCAAAGAATAATTCAAGAGACATTAAATTCAGGGGAAAATCTTAATATATATTTATATCTTGTCATTGTAGTGCCTCTAGAGCCAACAACGATTAAAAAGTCGCAAGGTTACTAAATTTAGTGACTGCAAGGCGGGTAAGATTATAATTATTTTTGATACCGTCGCAGCGCCTCAAGAGCCTACTGCGAATAATAACTCGAGAGACAATAATTTCATGGTAAGATTGTAATGTACCCTTATATCTTCTTATCGCAGCGCCTCAAGAGCCTACTACGATTGAAAACTTACAATATCAATAAAATACAGAATAAAAGGCGGGTGAGATCGTAATTTTTTTTTGTACCGTCGCAGCGCCTGAAGAGCCTACTGCAAATAATAACTCGAGATAAATTAATTTTACAGTAAGATTGTGATGTTTTCTTATATTTTCTTATCGCAGCGACGTAAGAGCCTACTACGATTAAAAACTTACGAAATCAATAAAATACCGAATAAAAGGCGGGTGAGATAGTAATATTTTTCGATACCGTCGCAGCGCCTCAAGAGCCTACTGCAAATAATAATTTGATAAACATTAATTTTAAAGTAAAATCTAAATGAATATGTATATTTTGTCATCGCAGTGCCTCTAGAACCAACTACGATTCAAAAGTCGCAAAATTACTAAATTACCGATTGCAAGGCGGGTAAGATTATAATTATTTTAGATACCGT
>JAPYYV010014823.1:0-12569 GCA_030522625.1 Copidosoma aretas
GGTAAACTTTACAGGTGTTACTTTTTCCCCTACTGGTGTACTACAGAATCATGCTCTGCTCGGCATGTTAAAAACTGATGTGTACCTCTTTCCGTGTGTAGCAATTGTAGCAAGTGTGCAGAATATATTGTTGCTATACATACGGAGCAAAAAAGGCTCCGGAACTAAATCGATTGATACAGGGTATATCGTAAACGAAAAAAATTATGCGTACACGGTACACCGAGCATAGGGGCTTTTTCCTGTGCTGATGAAGCTTAGGGAAATCTCGTTTGCTGTGCTTGTAATAACACGTGTATGATTTAGCCATATGTATACCTACTGTGTATAATCTATAAAGTTAAGAGAAGAAAAGCTGAAGGGAAAAAATGAAAGGTGCTGCCGAAAAGTCGATGTTACACTTATACTCTCCTACTTTAGACGCGCGTGGACGACGAAGCCGATTTGGTGGTGGGTTTGTAATCGTAAATCGATCCGAGGAGATGAAGGATGCGAGGAAAAAACAATTAAATCATCCGGCCTGAAAATTCAGCAGGGGATGACGCCCAGATTGGTCCTCTTTCCAAACGTGTAGTATAGATGTATAAATATTCTCAAAAGTGTCCTTCAATACGCATTACCTCCATGTCACCCCTTCCTTTATCTATACTCCTTCTCCTCCTATAAATCGCGGGAGTGCAATATTATTATATAGTATGTATCTTGCGCAAGCGTGGCGCTGTTGGCCTATATGCATATTTTTTAAATATATATGTAGGTATACATGTAGATGTGTATGATGTACTTTCGTGCGGTACGTTGGTTTCCCGGGAATCATGTCGAGCTGGGAGAGAAATTCCCAGGACGACCTACTTGGTAATAGCAGTCGCGACTGCGCGTGGCATTGGTTCACAGAGGCATTGGGAAGACAGATGCATGTATCTTTACCTTTTTTTTCGTATTCACAGTATCCTGTATAGATTGTTTCAATTATTATCATGCGTTTGATGTACAACTATTGGTACACGTAATATACGTCTGAAAAATGATCACCCTAATTTGGTGGCCGTTGTGCACTTTTCGTAGCTCGTAATGCTGCTCTGGACCCTTGCCCGAATCGAATCGGCGATTATACATGTACAACGAGAATAAAGAAACATGGAAGTTGGAAGAATAGTGAGAAGGTAAGAAAAAAAAAACATAATTTTGCACTGTGTATATATACATATTAATGAGTAACTAAAAAAAAGTCTTACGAGAAGAAAGTAAAAGCGAACGAGATGATCTTCCATCCATACCGCGTTTTATGATTCTTCCTTTTGTGGGTAGTATGGACTTGCGTGCTAAACATGCATAATTTCATCAACTGATATAAATATAAATATGCGCTTCTCGAACTTTGAGAATAGTTGCGCCAAATTTCAAGTTTGAAAGCTCTTTTTTTTCCCGTTCTCATAACTAGCGAAGAAGACGGACGCGAAACTTGAATTTTACGATTGTTTAACGTTCGAGAAGATTCGAAGCTAATCATGCAATAATTTCAATAAAAACATTAATAAAACTAGAGTTGTTTGAATAATTTTTTTTATTCCTACCACATTGTGTTCTTTTGTTCATATTTGTATTTATTTATTTTCAGATTTATTTTTAATCTCATAATATATGTATATATATATATATATATATATATATGTATATATGTATATATGTTTTAACAAATATCAATACAAAACATTCAAAAATATTTAAAAGTAAGCAATTATATTAGTTCATAAAAAATTACATCATCACTTTGACTTTTCTTCATATACAATTAAGTACAATTCACTAACATAACAATTTACCTATAATATATATATATTATATCTTTCATGTAATGTAATATATTTGGGTATGTTCAGGAACATGCAGAAGAGGTTGTCATAAGGATTATCAAAATAGAATGCCTGAATTTTATTGAATTATTATGTATAATTCGTTTTTGGAAAATATTGTAATATATATAATATATATGTATATAAGGTAACAAGAGATATAATTAGAATGACATGAGTTCTATCAAATATTTTTTCTCTACGATGCTGTTGTGCATGTTTCAGTGATTTTTTCACATTTTTTTTGCTTTTGTTTTTCATGTTTTTCCTATTTCTCCTATAGTCACGCTTCGAAGCTGGAATTGCCGGAAACAAAAAAACTTACGTATGATCATGAATCGACAAGAGTAAAAGATAGAAAAATCTTTATAGATATAAATAAACAACATTTTTACAAAAACGTTCTTCGAACGCCCCGATAACAAGAACAGGTAAAGATCAAACTTCTTTTGTCAGATATACGATCGTACGTTAAAAATAAATCTATCAGTAATATATATTTTAATATATAGCAATAACAACTTCGAATAATCAATCAATCAATCAATCAAATGAATCTACAAAAATCGATTCGGTGTGCCCATCTTTTGCAGAATGAGTAGTGGAATCGACAAACGAAGCCTCTTCTATTATTCTTTATGTCAATTAACAATCGAGGGATGAGACAAACGAAAATTCTTATCAAGAGAGAACACGAGTTCGCTACACAGTTTTTTTTTTTCTTCCTTTCTTTCAATAAATTATCTTGTTTTTGTTCGCTTTTGGGTTTTTTTTTTTTGGTTTTTTTTTCTCTCAATTACTTTTTTCGTTTTTCATACAACAAATCTTGCGATGTCTATTCTTCGGGATGGCTGTAAAGTGTAACAAGGTACTGACTGACTCTTCGTTAACTGGTTCTTCCTTTGCTCTTGGACTCGGCTTTGCCAAGGATTAAATTAAGCTCGCGACGACGTTGCACGCGATACAGCAAGTGACCTTCGACGACGCCTCCTGACCAGTGCAGCAAATGTATGTATGTATGTATATATATTTATAATGTACTATATAAGTTATGTATCACATTTTGCCTATGTACGAAATGAAAGGTATACAATGTCATCAGATAAGCGCGACGTTTCGAGACGTTTTGACGAACGGTATACTTGCTGTGGCGGCGCACTGCACGCGCGGGGGTAACTATTATGGTTGGTGACAGGTGAACGGGATGAATTATATTAGTTATTAGCCTGAGATCGGTCTCTCTTCGACTCGCTAATTGGATATACCTACATTATCGCTACGACGTTAGGTACGGCGAATACTACGCATGTAATGTACTTACGCTGCGCTCGCGTGTCTCTATAAAAGTTTTTTTGTTGACAACAGTATTATTATAATAATTGTAGGTGTGTATGTGTCGTTTTGTGTGTGTGTGTGTGTGTGTGTGTGTGTGTGTGTGTGTGTGTGTGTGTGTGTGTGTGTGTGTGTGTGTGTGTGTGTGTGTGTGTGTGTGTGTGTGTGTGTGTGTGTGTCTGACGAGAGTTGATGATGAAGGGCTTTCATAGAGATAGGCGAAAGCTCAGCATGTTCGTCCTTGTGTGTTCTCTCCAAACTATTAAGTACAATCACCGTACAAGCAAAGCTTTTTGGATGGATTCCACTTGGTATGTGTAATATCATACGATTTTATTTATTTATTTTTTTCATTTATTTCTCATACAAAACGACGCAAAAAACTTGTGCTGCTGTTGTTCAAAGTATATAATAAAAATACGCTCGAGATTTAACACAAAAATATATGTTCGTATTATGTATGTTGTATATTTTTATTATATCCGATTGCTGTTGATATATGACGTACGAAAAGATTTAGAATAGAGAGATGGAGAAAGATGCGTGTACAGAACACGCAATGAAAAAAGTTGTCGCCACCATCCGCGCGAAAAAATATTACGATGAAAATAAGTATCACAACATGTACAACGATATTAATTTTATATAGCATAATATCATGTATACTACTATTACTATTATTATTATTATTATTATTATTATTATTACTCCTATCTTTTTGTTTATTGCTGTTGCTTAGACAGCGTCTCGATGAGCGAAAGAAGGATAACGACGAGTCTCTAAAGGTGTAAATGGTATATTGCGACCGCAACTGAAAGCGAAAACCCTCCGCGTCGGATTGCAGTTTTGTTTGTTCACAGACGGAAATGTTTTATTGTTGTTGTTTTTTTCTTCTCTTTATTCTTTGATCATGCGATCGAGCGCACGCAAAATCACTGCAGCTTCGCAAAAATATAATACATCTTTCTTTCTCATCCGCATGTATTATCTACAAGAGGTTGTATTTTTTTTATTTAATTTTGTTTTTCAATCAATACGTGCACGTACAGGAGAAAATGTAAACATAGAAAAAGTGAAACGTAAGAATAATTTGGCGAACGCGACGGGGTTCTCTTGGTTGCGGTAAAAACGTTCCAAGGCGGCGAAGCTACGCAGTGGTTTCAGGCGCGCAGTAAAGTGACTACAGAGATATTATCAACTACGGACATACAGGCTAACTACTGAATACGTTTACACGAGTCACTTGGCGGACATCGATTTTTATTTATTTCGATTTGTTTTTCAAACGATTTCTTCTACGAAGGAACCACTTCCGCCGACATCCACGAGAATAGAGAACTGCGTTGTCTTTAATTCGAATTGCTTGACTTGTTCGCTCGACTATTATATTATTCATATAGAGCAAAAAGGTATAAGTTACACTACTTGGGATTATCCTTGGCGAGGGGATGACTCGAAAAGTCTAATTAGAGCGAATTTTTTTCTTCTTTTGTTTCGTCTATTTAGAGTCCGCATTTTATTACTATTATTTTATTGAATTATAATCATCAGTTAATTACATGCGACACCGATTTATGCTTTGCATTTGAAAAATAAATAAGCACTGACCAGAGTACTTTTACTTTATTTTTTTTCTTTTTGTTTTTTATATTTCCGTCAAAGAGCTAAGAGATTACTCTTCGTAATAATAATAATAATATCTTTTACTTTTATTCATAGACTTTGCAAATGAACTAGCAAATTCGCGAGAAAAAAAACCATGCATAGTCTTCATTTAGTTATTATTATTATAATACGGCTGAAGTGTGTCGGCTCTCAAGAAATTTAGCCGAATCACGCGCGGAAAATCGTTCATGTAGTATATTTATATTTTCTCTTTTTCTTTTTTTTTCTTTTTTTTTTTTTTTTTCAAGGTACTGATTGAAGAAGCGTATTTTATACTTTTATTTCGACAAACATTCAGTAAGAGTGCGCGCACGTATTTTGTTCGTTTTTTTTTTTTTTGTTTTTTTTTTCCATTCTGTCGATAGAATTTAGTTTAGAGAACATTAAAGTAGGAAATAATTTTCTTAAACTTCTAGCACCCCACATTCTGTTCCTGTTCACATTACATTCGTGCGCATTCAACTCGCCCTTTCTCGCTCACAGATTTTTTGTAATAGTACGTTAATATTTAGTATATTTTTCACTTTTATATTTAATGTGTGTACGTGAGCACGTGAGTGTTGTGATGATGCGAGTTGTATAACATCCTGCGAGTCTTACATGAGTTTGGATTAACACTGCACGGAAATGGTTGAAGGAAACCTCTGCTGTAAACGTACTCAGTAAATTAAAACTTTTTTTTATTCCTATATCGTGGTGCCGTGTGTGTGGCTGATACGTTAGCATCGTAACGGTATCTTCACGTATAAGCGCCCTTCAGCTGACGTCGATTGAATCTTGTATCTTTGTTTTCTCTTTTTTTTTATCACCACCACTGTCACCGTAAAACAGCAAATCTCGCACACTCCATTTTATGTACATACATATATAATATCTGTAAAACTGTGATTAAAATATCTCCATTTCTTTTTATTCTCATCTATATAATTATCATTTTACATAGTCATCAATTTTCTCTTTATATTTTGTTTTAAATAGTAGATAAAATTCTGTCGATAGGTGATTTCCTCTTTTGTTATCCCACCATCTTCGAATGATAATTAAAAGGTTCTTCTTTGATCGTTTATCACTTTCACTGCTTATCGTTTTTTTTTTCACGCAGTATGGACTGAGTTTTATTTTATATTTAATATACATAAACTTTACTTCTCTTGTATGTTTGTGTAACAATCGTTGGTAATTAATAATAGTAATTCGGACTCGCACCCTCTCTCGCTCTTTCTCACTTGCTCACACGCGCGCTCTCTTTTATACGGTGTGAAAAAAATGTTCGCATTTTTTCGTGTGTACATACATATTACATTAATATTATGCCCTACTTTATTTTACTCATTTTTTCAATGTTTTAAATATTTTATAGCTTCTTTCAAAGTAATGCTCACTTATCGTCAACATTAACGAAGAAAATGTACAACAAATTGATTGAGCTGCGTCTCACTCACTTTTACTTTTTTCCCGTTATTTTTCCTATCTTATTACTTGCATTTGTACCCCAGCAAACGAATCCTGTGATCCTCACTTTAGCTTTTAGTGTTGTGACAACTAATTTCGGCGGTTGATTGTCACTCTTACGGTTGCTGTAAACAAATTGTTTTCTTTGTTGTTTTTTTTCATAAATCTAGATTATCGATTTTGATGATACGAGAGGTTTGTTTTTATAAACACAACATTAATGGAACACAAATTACTTGACGCAAAGTAAAAGTAATATTCACGATAAGCATCGAAAAGTATAAAAATAAACGTAAACAAAGGGTAATGTTGAATAATATACGTATCGCGTTCGAAAATCATATGAATTAATAAAATAACTATTTGTGTATGTTCTACACATTTCAAAAAGTATATAAACATTCTACGGTGTACTAGCTAAAAGAAAAAAAAAAACATAATAAATATTTAATGTAAATAAACACTACTACATCGCGTGCTCTATAAAATATATATTTGGGGCACTGGTGATGTAAAATAGCAAAAAATCAATCTGATATAAATAGCAGCCCATACGTGAAAAAAGCTTCTAAATATATATAATGTATATTACGCTAACTGGCTGTTAAAAATAACTACATGTCTGATTGAAATAGTGTACCTTATATCGTATTGTCTTCCACAGGTTTCGCTTTTAAAAAGACACAAAAAACAGTGTCAAAAGTTTGTTTTTCCATCTTTTTGAGAGCGGTCAATAACAATAATATCGATCGGAAAAACATATAAAGTACCGCGCTCAATTATCGATGATTAATTATTCCGATGTTTACAGTATGTGTGCTTACCTTCTCCCATATCTTTGGGTGTGTTTGAAGAAAGCGATGACATGCAAGGAGACTGATACAAATTCGGTCTTGTTACTGATGATGGTGGTAAACTAGCGATTTTGGACCTGTTAAACACAACCGATACACAGACTGATCAGAATTTTATTTCGAAGCAATGCACTTGTGCAAAGCGTTTCACCCTTACACACCTCTGCTTACGAATTTTTTGGTTTCGTCCGTCAAACGGCGTAGGTGTGCCTCCACCAGAAGCGTTTGATGAATAAGACGGTGGTCGGTACGGTCGATGACACCCTTGAATAACAGGCGGTGACGGTATAGGTGCATACTGCATTCTATGGTTACCTGGCACTCCAGCGTGCATCAGTCTCATATCTCCTGGAACAAGCGATTTTAACCAATCATCATCCGTTATGTGAATGTTTTATTTTTCGATTGAGTTCAAGTTGAATTATTTTGAAAAATTTCGACGAACCTTGTACGATATGGACACCTTGATACATTGGCAGTGGGTAACGTGGTGGAGGATGTGCGCTTCTGTCCCCGCCTCCGCCTCCAAAAATTTCGTGCGCGGGTGTCGGAGATCTGCTGGCTCTTTGAGAACTACCTGGGGTCGACGCGCGAACTCCCGATACGAGCTAATGGAGCAACGATATTTAATTAAAAATTTTGCCCAAGTATGCAAACACTCTGGATAACGTGTCTCAAAGTTAATAGAGGCTACTGACGGGTACGTTTTGCCTGAAGACAAGATTTGGAACGATAGCGGGAGCCATGTACGTTCCAGGCGGAGATGTTCCGTTGGGACCTACTTGAGGACCAAATGTTCCCGTCGACATCATTGCTGGGGGCGGGTAGCTGCCAGAGTTCACGTACATCAAGGGCATACCAGGAATCTGCGGGAATATTTGTATTTACATATGCTTGCGTTGAAATTTGAATGGAAAAATCGTTCCTCTCACGAATACCGACTTGATTCGAAGTTGGAGTATTTGGTGGTGTAGGCACTCTATACATGACTGGGGGAGGCTGGATGCCTGATTGGCCCGGGTAATAAGTAGGAACCATCTGAACAGGTGGCTGGCACGTGTATTCACCAGGATTGGGTGTTACAGTTGGCATAGAGTTATAAGTAAGTGGGTAACTACTTATATAATTTGCTGTAATTTAAACGTATATACAACCATCAAGATTTTTAATGTAACAACCAATAAAGTCTGACCTAATGAACATTTAATTTACCATTCGTTTGACTAGGCGGAGTCATCGTCTGTAAATTTGCAGAATAGTTTGCATTAAACCTTTGCTGCTGTGAAAGTGGCTGTCTGTCATTTGGATTTGGAGTAACAGGTATCGCGGTTCCCGGTGGTGACACAAAGTACATGGCTTGTTGAGGCTACAATACAATATACATGCAAGTAGTGTAAAATTTACCTTTACAAATAAAATCGTGTTTTTTCAAATTCAAAACGCGTAAAATACCGGCATTTGATTCGCAGTCGTCTGCCAATAATTCGGTTGAATTGGTTGAACATTGGGTAACGTTTGGTTCGTCGTTGGTGCTTGTGGCTGTGGGAATGGATGATTAGGTGCGGCATGAGTGTCGCCAACACCTCGTACGTCGTAAACACCCATTCCCATGAAGTAATTCGTTAATTCCGTCACATCCTATTATTAAAAAAAAAGAAAAAATTCAATGGTATACATATGAATCTGTTCCACGTCGCTTTGACATTCTTCATAATTATGCATCGAAATTAATATAGAAAGAAGTAGAGAAAAAGGCATTATCACACATCGAACAAGAGAGTTTTTTACGTGATTTTCGAGATGAAACCTAAAAATAACAATCAAAAATGGTTGGGTGTACCCACTCCAGTATGCGTCAGCGGCGGCGGCTGTTGCTGCACCGGCAGCGTGTAATTCGTATAGACGGAGTTCTGGTTGAAGATATCCTCCTGCCCGGGGTTCGGGGCAGCCGGCTGCCCTGGCGCCGGGTGCGGAGCCATCATCACAGTCTGTTGCGCGACGCCCGGCTGGTAGACGCCCTGGGCGTAGGGTTCCGAGGTAGGTATGTAAGCCGCGTAGGGCTGCATCGGCATCGTCCTGACTAGAGGTTGCTGCTGCTGCTGCTGCTGCTGCTGCTGTTGTTGGGCCGCGCTTTGTTGCTGCTGCGGCTGAACTACAGTGGGGGGCAGTGGCGGCGGCGGTGGCGGCGGTACCGGTGGTGCGGGTGGCGGCGTGTACGGCAGGCTCGGCGACGTGGCCGAGTTCGTAACGTGCGTCGTGCTCGCCGTCGCCGGCTGCAGTGGAAGCGAAACCTGCTGCTGCTGCTGCTGCTGCTGCAGATGCGTCGGCACCACCGCAGGACCCGTCGCCACCGACGTCGCTATCGAGCTCGAGCAGTTAATATTGCTGTTGCTGCTGTTCGAGCTGTTGTGCTTATTCGTTGTCGTCTGAGATCGCTGCAGCTTCCTGCTGTTCTCGTGCTTGCCAGACGTTCGATGGGGCTCCGACAGTTCCGTGTGTTTCGAACCTGGATCGATACGGTTGGTTTGTCAGAAAGGATGGACTTATCGAAATCAAGATGACAGTTACGCGTTGTACCTTGGTGTCCCTCCAGATCCTCGTTCAAGAGGTTCGGCAGGTTGTCAGGGTCAAAGTAATAAGTCGAACCGTCGGGATTGGTGAGCGGCTGGCTCGTCTGGGGGTTTATAATAATACTACCGCGCGGCACGCTCGAGAGACTGGTGACCGCCCATATGACCTTCTGGACGTTCGGCTCGGGCGATGGAGCGTCCTGACTAGAAATTGATTGGGAGTGGTGGCACGTGAGCGTGGGAATGGGCGAGGGCGACGGCGAGGGCGAGATCGTCGCGTCGCTTCTTTGGCTCTGTGACTTGTATCCGCTGCTCGACGGACTCAAACGTGAACACACGCTGGCCCCCGAGTCTTCGACGGAAGTCGCTGCGCGTCGGGTCGATTTAATCATGAGGTTTGATGATACTTTATTCGTTTGAAATAATTGCTATACCTTGCTTCATCAGGCGTGGACTGGCACTGTGGGTGGATATGACGCTGTCGCCTCGGGACAGTCCTCCCCGGCCGGTGTAGCCGCCAAAACTGTACGACTTTGAGACGGAAGGATGCCGCTGATTGTTCGTGCGCGTACAAGTCTCCTGCAGCGAGTCGACCTTCAGCAGCCTCATTTGCCTGGATTTATAATTCGTTAATCGAGACTACTGCTCTTAGACAGTATCGTCACGGATCGAATACGTTAAGTGCGGTAAAAAGTAGTAAACCTGGCATTGTGATCCGAGGGGTGCAGCAGGCGCTTCGCTGAATTGTCGGAGCTCTCGGTCGAGGACCAGTACGAGGGCCAGGAGGTGACCTCGCTGCTCTCGCCGCTGCTGCGCATCTCGTTGCTGATGCGCTTCTCCTCCCGGAATATCCTCTTGCGGGCCATGTGGTACTCGGCCTCGCGCTCCTCGAAGCTCTTGCTGCGCCTGTTGCCGCAAAAATCGTCGAGCCTGTCGGGCGACTTGTAGTGACTGTGGTCCTCGAACGAGCTCGTATCGCGCTTGAGTATGCTCTTCTGGCCGCGCGGGCACGCATTGCCTGTCTCATCCACGGACTTGCTGCTGCTGCTGCTGTTGTTGTTGTTGTTGTTGTTGTTGTTGTTGCCGTTGTCGTTCGAGACGACAAAGTGCATCAGATCGTCGCGTATGTGCTCCTTGAAGCGAACGTCGGGTATGCGCATGTGCTTCGTCCGCGTGACGATGACGCACTGGCCGGTCTGGTCGACGTTGTGCTCCATGCCGAAGTAGGCGGCCACCCGGTGTACGAGCATCCGGTTGTACGAGGACATCGAGATGAACCTGTGCGACGCCTTGTGCTTGTCTTTGGCAAAGTCTATGAGCTCCCGCTCTATCTTGAGCAGGTGCTGGCGGTCCTTCTGGTTGCGGTTAATAGTCTCGGCGATGAATTGCTCGAGATCCGTGCCCGTGCTGTCCGTGTACAGTTCCGTGCTGTTGTCTGGAAATTACAAGGGGTGCATGAATAAGCAATTTTGTTACGCGTGTATATTTCAGAATGAATGCCACCTCAACCGACCTCTCGATAGGGATGGCGAGGCGCTGTCGTAGCTGCCCTGACTAGAGTTCTGGTGCCTGAGCTTGTGCCTGCTGTTGTTATTGTTGTTGTTGTTGTTGCCGCCGCTGCCGCTGCCGTTGGACCGGCCGACCGAGAGCGTGTTGGGGCACTGGCTCAGGCTCTGATTGTTGTTCCCACCAAAGACGTTCGGATTGTTCGGCCTGCGCTGCTGCTGCTGCTGCTCGTTGCTGCTGTTCTTGTGATTGTTCTTGCCCTGGCTCCGCAACGGGGACACCGGGGTCTGCAGCAGCACCGGCCTGTCCTGCTGCTGCTGGCCATTCTTCATGCAGTTGTTGCACTTGTTGGACGATATGCCGTTGCTCTGGTTCTTGTTGTTAATGTTGTTGTTGTTGTTGTTGTTGTTGTGGATGTTGTTATTGTTGTTGTTGTTGTTGCTGCGCTGGCCCTCGGGTTTGCCGTTGACGGGGGACACGGGGTTGTTCTTCTGGTGCGGCTGGGAGGGACTGGACGAGCCTGCGGAGGGGAGAATGGGTCGAGTTATTTTTGGTTTTCGTTCATGCAGCAACGACGTACCATTGCGCGAGGAGGTACGGCAGGTGGGAGAGGTCACGGTGTTGCGCATCTGCTTGGGCGACTGGTGGCTCCCGGCCGCGGGGAGGTTGCTATTGCTGTAGATGATCTCGTTGTTGTTGTTGCTCAGCTTGCCGGTTGTGGGTGCGACAGGAGCGGCGAACGAGTTGGGCGACAGTCTGGCCTTACCGGACTGGGAGTGATGGTTGCTGGGACTTCCGGGATGGCTGAGGTCGACGGGGACGAGTTCGCACTCGAGCGACGACGAGGGAGATTGCTGCTGCTGCTGCTGCTGCTGCTGCTGCTGGTGGTGTTGATGGTGGTGGTTGTTGGGATGATGGTTCTGGTGATGGTGGTGGTGGTGGTGGTGGTGTTGGGGAGTGCTGTTAACGGCGGAGGGGGGGCTCACCGAGCCGCCGTTCTGGGGCTCCCGCGGTGGCGACGTCGACTCTCTCATGGCATGGCTTCGGACGAGCAGCTTGACCTTGTTGGAGCTCGAGGCTCGGCTGTTGCCGTTCGAGCCGCGATTGCCGTTGCAATGCTTGCCGCTGGCTTCGAGCACCTGGTGGGGGTTGTTGTCGATGTCGGGGGACCCGTTGATGGGAGGGGAAGACGGCAGGGACGACGATCGGTGGATTTGCTGTGGTCGCGGCTGCTGTTGGCTCTGATCGCTACCGCCGGCATTGGCCTCTAGCATGTCCGAGGACGAGGACGAGGACGACGACGACGACAATGACTCGCGGTGGCTGCTGCTGCTGCT